>JAECUM010001323.1:0-190363 GCA_016617855.1 Megalonaias nervosa
ATTGACCTTGTTTTTTCAGTCTTGTAGGAACCCTTATTTTTGTAAAATAAGGTCTCAGGCAAATTGGTCTGTTCACCCTCTCTGCTGCTGAAATATATTTGACTGATGGTCAAGTTAAAAAATTAGCAGCCGCTGTTGCAAAGCAGAGGCAGTGTCATTAAAAATCAACCCTAACACTGAAGGTGCTTTGGATACTTTAACAAAATTAATGTTAACCAAAAAGCAAGTAAAAAAGTATAACCGCGGCCAACCTTTTGTTTTAAATTTAAGTGCCACATAAGTAACTGCAATGTCAAAATAAGGTGGTTTCTTCGGTCCGGCACTATCCGTAATTGCCAGAACGTTAATACCTAAAATTTTGCCGGTGTTAGGTACATTAGGATTAGCAGCAGCTTCTGGTGCAGTATCTGGCGCAACGAAAAAGCAGTCTCTGGCGATGGAATCGTCCGCGGCGGTGGTATAAAGAAAATAGTCTAAAGACAAATTTTATGTGAACTGATAAATATAATGCCACGACGAAGAAAAACATCAACGAAAAAAAAAGACGCGATCTCGTCGAAAAACAAACAAAGGCGGGAGTAGCGGGAAGTCTACTGCCAAATCTACGCGTTAAGTAACTTTGATATACTTGATAAGCTAAAAAAAAAGTAAAAAACTTTCCACGGAGTTTATTCTAAAGACGAACTCGATCGCGATGCAATTGCCCCAACACCAGCTGGGGGTTCGTGTGTGATAAAGATACAAGATTTTAACGACGGATCTGGCACACATTGGGTAGCTGTTTGTAATAACAATTATTTTGACTCATTTGGACTTCCACCGAGCGACGCAATAAAAAAGTAAATAAACAAAAAATATAAAGTAATAAATTATTCGTCCAATCAAATTCAACCAGTTGGAACTACGGCTTGTGGATACTATTGCGTGATGTTTATAAAACAGATGAATAAAAATCCAGATTTTTTAAAATTTATTTTACGGTTTGACAAGCATCCTTCTCACGCCAATGATGAGATTGCAATTAATTTTATCTAAACTTGTGTATATAATGTCAACATATTGTCTTAAATGTAAAACTAAAACAGAAAATATCAATGAAACAACAGAAGAAAAAAAAACAAAAAATAATAGGATGATGCTAAAACATATTTGCGCAATTTGTGGAAAAAGAAAAAGCATGTTTTTAAAGAAATTGTCCGGAGCTGGTTGCCCTGACGTTATTTTAGTAGACGACTGAAAGTTATTATTGTAAATCTGAAAAAATTCAATAATTGTGTTTTCTGACCAATTTTACCTGTTTTTATGGGCCAAACCCCAAGCAACTTTCAATATAAATTTCTGGTATGTTTGATATTTTTACATTTTCTGTCTAATTTTTGTTGATTTTTCATCAATTTTTCGTTCATTTTTGCTGGTTTTTTGAGAAAATATTGAAAAAATGAAAATTTGTATTGAAAGTTGCTCGGGGTTTGGCCCTCAAAAAATAAGAAATTTAACCAAAAAACAGGTTAAGAAAACAGGCAAAATGGGCGAAAAACGTCAAAATTTGACCCCAAAAAAATAGGTAAAATTGCATTTTTTCAGATTTATAATAAGTAGATGACTGAAAAATATTTTGTCAGTTATAAATGTATAATGAGATCTCTGTCTTGAGCAAATTAAATTGTCACATACTGTCAACAATGTAACAACAGAGAAATAATAGGAACAGGCATAGAAATACATAAATTGATTCGTAAATTGCCAAAACCAAAAGGCGGTTGGACATTGCCAGGCCATAAATATACTGGACCATACAATCCGCTAGATAAACAACTTGATGAAAATGATAATCCACTGCCAGGACAAGAGCCTTACAATCAAGTTGATGAGATAGCAATGCGCCATGATATCTGCTACAGGGACAACGAATAAGATAAGCACAGCTGCGATAAAGTAATGTTGGACGAACTTCGTGATATGAAACCTGTGAATATGCGAGAGCGTGTTGACAGAAAGCTGGTGCAGGGTTTTATTGGAGCAAAATACAAATTGGGACTAGGAGAAAAAGAATTGTATGATGATCTTGCAGCTGTATTACACAAACCTAAAAAAAAGTTTCCACGACGTAAAGTTGTCGCAAATGCCGTCGATGATATCTGGGCGATAGATTTAGTTGATGTGTCAAATCCAGCTGATTTTAACGATAACAAAAAATATCTTTTAATGTTGTTGATGTTTTTAGTAAATATGCTTTTAGTGTGCCAGTTTTAGATAAGACAAGAACGTCAATAACTGACGCGCTAAAACAAATAATAACAACTACAGAAAGAAAACCAAATAGAATCTGGACTGATCACGGAGCAAAATTTTTCAATAAAAAATTCGAGCAGTTCTTGCTCCAAAATAACATCAAAAAATATGTTACAGGAAATGAAGGTAAAAGCGTTGTCGTCGAGCGATTTAATCGCACATTAAACGAAAATATTCATAAGTATTTGACAGCTAAAAATACAAATAAATATATTGACAATTTACAGAACATTGTTGACGAATATAATAACACAAAACATCGAACCACTAAAATGTCGCCAGATGACGCAATTAAAAATCCGATATTAGCGAACGAAAACATGTACCGCAGACATAAATTTAAAATTGGTGATAAAGTTAGAATTTCTCTGACAAAAAAAAAAACATTTGAAAAAGGATTTACTCCAAAATGGAGCGAAGAAGTATTTGTTGTTGATAAAGTACTTTTAACAATACCTGTAACATACGCTCTGAAAGATTTATTAGATGAGCCTATAACTGGTAGTTTTTACGAGCAGAAAACTTCCCAAGACGTATTTGTTATTGAAAAAGTTATCCGAAAACGCGGCAACAAAAGTTTAGTTAAATGGAGAGGATACAGAGATAAATTTAATAGCTGGGTACCAACTAAGTGGATACAAACTTAGAATTTTCCCAATTTTGTGCAATAATGTTATTATAAATTTGTTCGTACTTTACAAGTACAGATTTACATTTGATAGTTTTACATAACGAAATTAAATGTAATTTTCTTGTATTATCAACTGGCATTAAATTAAATATTTTAACAAAAATAAAATCATATTTTATATTTCTTTGATGGCCAGTTACTTTTACGTTAAGAAAAGGTTTAATAAGCTGCCAAAATATTTGTTGTTCGGTAAAATTGAAATTTATTATTTTTTAGCGATATGATACTTAACATTATATCGTCCAGTTGTCGGTCTGCTGTAATTTTTTCTGTCAGCGACAGCAACGCTGTCATCTTCGTCGTCATTGTTGTATAAAATATCATCTTCAGAATAACCAACAGATTTGTCTAATTTTGGTATAAAATTGTATTCGTTGGCGACTTTGTCGTCAGCATATATATCAGTAAGTCTCTTCATTAAATCCATTTTTATCAAATTTATAATAATAATGGGCAGCGAAACAAAGTCTGCTGAAGTAAAATATCATCAAAAAGTTAATATATTAAATTACAGAGAATTAGATGAGGCAGTTAGAAAATGTCTGTCGGGTTATAGTGCTTATTCAGTTAATGTTATTGTGACGCGAGGTGATTCTGATAAGATACTTCTGACAGTAGCAGAAAAAAATAAACTTAATAATAATCCATTAATAACATTAAAATTTGATCGTGATGATATTTTAATGTTTGCTCACAGTTGCTTAACTAAAACCGAGCTAAGAAATATCATTAATTGTCATATCTGAAAATAAATCTGTCAAATGTTGACGTTGACGTTGTTGATTTGGTTTTGCCATCGGCGACATCTTTTATTCTAGCTGGATGGATCTTATGATATTCTGAAGCAGCTGATATTCTGAAGCAGCTGATACTGATTTAAATTTCATTTCTTTATCAGTTTCAAGATTTACTGAAATAATGGATATTTTAGGATTTTTAAAATTATTCCCACCACCTATCCCTCGTCTAGTGTTTTCTGGAGATGTAACTAGATCTAATTTTTCAATCCTATTATCGGATTTAATTTTATTAATGTGACCGATAACTAATTATTTGGAATTGTGTTATTAAAAATTTCATAAACAAACCTATGTGATTTATAATTAATAAAATCTGTTTTAATTCCTCTAACTTTTATAAGTAAATAACCATCTCTATCCAAATTTCCTAATACTTTTTTAGGTTTTTTTTATGTCGAATAATTCCGCGATCATTGGCCTCATATAAATCAAACACAGGATGCGGTTGAAACTCATTTTGTCAAGCTAAATTTTCAATATTATCATCGCTAATCGAGCCATTTACTCGATAGACTCTTTGTCCTTCTGGAATTTCATCGCAGAACAAACTATAAAAAAAATCTTTTCTAAACATTTTGGTCCTATCTGTATCGTCACCTTTTACTGAAATTATCATTCTAGCTGGGGTTGGTTTTCCTATAGGTTTTTGAGATTTTATACAAATAACTGAACCAAGTGCATTTGCAGCATATAAGTTGTACTTTGGATGTACATGATAAGTTTCTTGCTCCTCTGCTGTCAATCTCATATATCTCAAAATTTCTGACATTATACTATAAGGATTTTATATCTCTAATTGATTTTTCCGTAATTTTCAATTAAATACAAAATATACTATATATAATGTTAAAATTGCGTGATATTGTTAAGGAGAGCATTATCAAAGCAGAAAAAATTGCAACGGCATTTTCAGGTTACGACAACAGTTACAAATTTGATAATCAAAATGTTTTAGCAAATTTTAACTCTACAAATTTATATCATCTTTTACAACCAGTTATAGCTCAAGAACTTGCAGCTCACAAAAGTATCAAACTAATAGTTCAGTATCATATGATTTTATCAAAATTACATGCAATCGAAAAAATATATTTGATATAATTTTTGAAAATACAAGTTTCGACAGAGAAATTTCCGAACCATATCTAACAGCTAAATCACGAAAAATATTAACTGGAACAAATATTGCCACAGTTGCCGCTGAAATACACCAAGAAATAAATAAAAAAAAATTGGAGGAATTTATATCATCAGGATCAGGTTGGAAATTTGAAATGATAAAGGAAGTTTTAATTCATACAGCAAAATATAACATACTGCGAGGTAGTTCTTACGTTGATCTCCCTCAAAAAATTAAATACAAACAATGTTCTATAAATGCCAAAAATAATGATAACGAATGTTTTCGTTGGGCAATTTTGTCTGAGAGACATCCTCAGAGTGATCACAGTGACCGAAGTGAAAAGTATTTGCCATACAAAGACGAACTAGATTTTAACGGGATAACTTTTCCAGTGGCAGAGAATCAGATACCAAAGTTTGAAAAACAAAACAATATTTCAGTAAATGTTTTCGGACTAGATGAGTGAGAAAATGTTTACCCAAGATATATTTCAAAGACTGCTACACAAAAGACAATACATTTATTATTTTATAAAGGATATTACGTTTGAATAAAAAAAAACTTTAACGGCTTAGTTGGCTGACAGTATAATAAAAATAAAAATAAGAAATATTTCTATTACAAATGCTTGCAGGGTTTTTAAAAAGATGAGAAACTACAGGAACATCTTAAATACTGTGTCAAAGTTCAAAAAATAACTATGCCAAGCGAAAAAGAAAAAGTATTAAAGTTTAAAAATTATGATCATAAGCTAAATATTCCTTTTGTTTTTTATGCTGATTTTGAGTGCCTACTCGTTCCAGTGGCTGGCGCCGACAATAATCCTAATAAATCAAGTACAACAAAAATACAGCAACGTGTTCCTTGAGGAGTAGCTTATAAAGTAGTTTGTTCGTGTCCGGTTAAGTTGTATAGATGTAAAGATAGTGAATCTGAAAGTCCAGCAATTTGGCTGCTAAAAAATCTTATAGATGATGTTAATAAAATTTCCAACAGATTATTTAACACAGCTCCAATAAAAATAACACCTAAGCAACAACTTGAATTTAACGAAGCACTTAATTGTCATATCTGCGAGAAGTTGTTGGGCGATGATAAAGTGCGCGATCACTGTCATCTAACTGGCCAGTATCGTGGAGCGGCTCATAATAATTGTAATTTAAAATTTCATGCACCAAAGTTTATACCTGTAGTTTTACATAACTTTCGTGGCTATGACAGTCATATCATTGTAGAAGCTTTTGGTGATGATGAGGTTAAATCTAAACTAAAACTAAATAATAAGATAAAATGTATACTAAATAATTTTGAAAAATATATGTCAGTTACTCTTGGCAAATTACGTTTCATTGACAACCTGCAATTTACATTAGTATCATTAGAAGATCTTGTAGAAAATGCTGTAAAAGCTGGTAGCGAGATTTATTACCTAAAAAGTTGCTTTGGAGATAAATTTAATCTACTGACAAGAAAAGGAGTGTTTCCGTATGAGCATCTTGATGACTGGAGCAGATTTACTGAAACGTCTCTGCCTGGCAAAGATAAATTTTACTCGCAACTCAAAAATGAAGATATTACAGATGACGAGTACAAATATGCACAAGATATTTGGAATAAATTTAGTTGTAAAACATTTGGTGATTATCATGATTTATATTTGAAAACAAATGTATTACTACTAGCAGATGTTTTTGAAAGTTTTCGTCGAGTAAGCTACAGCAATTATGGTTTAGATCCCTGCTGGTATTATTCTGCTCCCGGGCTGTCGTGGGACGCTCTACTAAAAACAAGCAGAATAGAATTGGATCTTTTGACAGATGTCGATATGTTTAATTTTATTGTAAAAGGTATCAGAGGCGGAATTAGTGTTATAACAAAAAAATATGCAGTAGCTAATAATAAATATCTAAAAAATTATGATAAAAATCTCCCATCCAATCATATCATTTATCTAAATTGTGTGAATTTGTATGATTGGGCTATGTCAGAGCCAATGCCTTGCGGTGGATTTCATTGGATAACTCCAGATCAATTTCTTAAAGAAACTGAAAAAGATTTACCTAGAAATTTTTCATACTTTGTTGAAGTTGATCTAGATTATCCTAGTTTGTTGCATGATCTACATAATGACTACCCATTTTGTGCAGAGTCTATGATGATAGATTATAGTTTACTATCACTGAGCAACGAGCTATGACAACAGCAAAATATTCCATTGTTAATAAGTTAGTTCTAAATTTGCTAAATAAAAGAAATTACGTGATACATTACAAAATTTAAAACAAGCAGTAGATGCTGGACTAATTCTGAGAAAAGTCCATCGTGTGCTAAAATTTAATCAGTCTAGGTGGATGTCAAATTATATTGACTTAAATACCAAACGTCGTGCTATTGCTAAGACCGACTTTGAGTAAAACTTTTTTAAGTTAATGAATAACTCAGTTTTTGGAAAGACAATGGAAAATATCAGAAAGCGAGTAAATCTTGAAATTGTAAACGAAATAAATCGCAGAAATAAATTAGTTAATGATGATGGTTTTGTTGGTATGAAAATATTTAATGAAAATCTTGTTGCAATACAACGATGAAAGACAAATTTAAAGTTAAATAACCGATTTATGTTGGTGCAGCTGTACTTGATATATTAAAGTGGTTGATGCATGATTTTCACTAAAATTTTACCAAGAAAGAGTGGCCAGTTTCAGAGTTGCTATTTACTGATACAGATTCGCTAGTTTATAATATAAAATGTGAAGATGTCTATGAGGATATTTATAAACGCCGTGACCTATTTGTTTTATCAGATTATCCGACAAGTAGTGGATTTCATGATGATACAAATAAAAAAGTTATTGGCAAAATGAAAGATGAGTTTATGTTTGTTCCGGTGAGAGAGTTTGTTGGACTAAGAAGTAAAATGTATGCCGTAATTCTCGACGATAATAAACTGACAAAGAAAGCGAAAGGTATTCCTCGTGGGTACGTAAAAAAATGTATGAAATTTAACGATTTTAAGTCAGCGTTAAATAATAATGTTATCTTTATAAAAACTAATGTTATCCGTACAAATCTTCACAACCTCGAGACAGATACGATTATGAAACGTGGACTTAGCAATTTTGATGATAAAAGATATTGCGAAGATGAAATTAATACTCTAGCACTTGGCCATTACAGTACCGGTGATTTATAACGTCTGTCTTGTGTTTCAAAAAGGGAGATAATACTGTTACAGCGTAGTTTAAAATCGTATTTGAATTATCGAACGTAGATCAGGACATTTGTCGTCCGTTTGTGTACTGGATTGGTTTTCGACTGCGTATAAGATTTAGCTTATCTATAGAAGTCTGTCAAGTGATTTCCAGACGATTAGTGACTGCGTTTTGTCTGTCTGTCTGTCTATAAAGCGCTGTTTCAATGAAAATCATTTGGTAATATTAAAACCTTAGAATCTAAAGCAGTACTGAAACAGAATTCCCTGAATCTTAACATTATGTATAAGGCTTGGCAAAAACCCACTATTGATTTTTTTCAGACTGCAGAGTCTTCTGCCTATAATGTACACAGCTGATGTATTAAAGCTTTCATTTTTCTGTACAAATGTAAGATTTCAGATTTAATTTTATATTAACGTTTTTCAGAATCAGAAAATGAAATGCTATTCAAAATCAGAAAAATGAAATGCTATTCACAATCAGCTAACTGGTAAGTACATAATAATTTCTCGAATGTATACATGTAACCGGATTTCATAGCTCAGTGCAGGAATGTTGGATTCTCGTACTGAAGGTCTGTGGTCGATTCCCATAACAGGCACATGCGGTGGGTATGGTCCTGGGCTACCAATTTTTCTAAGATAATTGGGGGTCCGGAGAAATCCTCGAAATTCAACAGAAGAAAAATACACTCTCCCACCATGTAACCACGTGGTGGGTGTAATTTTGCACTCTCCTCGGGGTTATCATGGGGAGAGTGTACAAAATCTGTTGGACGTAGATAAGGCCCCCGTTTGTTTGTGCCGTCCCTTAGGATAAGTTTATGTGTTGTGTCGTCCTATATGTTTGTGCGTCCTATATGTTTGTATCGTCCAAAAATAAACAGCAGCGGTGATGTGAGCTCGTGACCTTATGACCTCACTAAAGGGTACCCACACAGGGACATTCAGAAAGAATGTCCGCCGGACAAAAAAGTCTCAGTAAGGTGCCTTTGGACCACAAGACAGGTCTTAACCAAAGAAGAGTGCCCGTGGACCACAAGATAGGTCTTTACATTATAGACAGCCCTCTGAGTTTCTAAAGTTTCGTTTCGTATATTTAGGAATTCGCCGGGGTGTATGTCTATGAAAGGGACTCTTAGGACCTTATTGGCAAAGGCTTTACCGGCAGAAGGGACCCCACTGGAATGGTAGACCGAACGTCATCGCTGCTGTTTATTTTTGTCTAAATATTGCAATAGTAGATGTTTAATTTTGTATAGCTTTATCAAATAAAATATCAACTATATTGTCAATAAATGTCATTGGATCATCTGACCAACCTCTTATTCGTTCGTCATTTTCATTTGCGAACAACCATACTGACCCATATAGTAACCAACTTTTTTAATACAGTCGCTTATTATTTTAGTTATTATACCAGTATAGCTTGAGGCTGCCCTAATCGAATTAAATCTCTTACAAAATTTGTTTGTCAGATGTCTTCTTGCTGATGGATAATAACCCATATTATATAATATTTTATTGTTTAAATATAAATAAATATAGAGGTCCGGGAACCTCTTTCCAAATCTGGGAGGGGGATGGTGGTCTCTGGTCTAGAACCCGCTTTTGGTTTAGGATCAGCCTATTAGTTTACTACTAACGTGTTGGTTGCCTCATAGCATCAATCCAGTCCTTGACTGTAAATACATCTACGAACCACACCGGATTAGTAATAGTTGATTGATTTACAGAAAGAGAAAATCGAATACCTCTTTGCCAGTCTGCCAGCATGTTCACCACTTCCTAGAAACAACTGTACTGTAGCGCCTAATGAGAACGTCTCTTTTAAGGCTACACTCGTATTGTCATTAAGCGGTAACATTCGCGCATGGTCTCACTTACATGTGCGTGTAATGTCAGGACATCGGGGTGGGTAGTTAGCTTTAACCTATCTCAGTAACAAAGATCCCAAACCTCCACTACCAAACTACTGCATGTGACTATTTCAGTTAATCACGGTAGGATCGGACAGGAAACAAGTACTCTAGATACAGACTATCGAGGTATGCCACAAACAGTAGTACAAGCAAATAGATTGACATAATATGAAGGAAAGAAGGTCTATACATGTGTTAACAAAGTATCCTTCGGTAGGAAGGGTAATCCAGAGTCAGGACCTAGAGTATTTTCTACTAATTGATCTTATCAGTACATGGTGTAACGTGGCATAATCTAGTGACACAAACGTAAACTGAAAATGTAACATTTAATTCAGGGTAACGGCTGCACTGTTGGTCCATGCTTTTCAACGTAACATTATAAAGCAGTACCAAATCCTAAATCACCTCCATCCAAATGTGAATTTGTTATGGAATTAAAACAGGTCCTGCACCTTCACTCATTGACAATTGGCATGATTTCTGTCAAGACTAAAAAGAAGGAAAACAGCCAGAATTGTAATAAACTGACGCTGGAGTGTGTTTTTTCGTCAATTTTTGATGGTATGATTGTTTACATAGCTGATCAGTGTTGATAACTTCTAAAATCGGTCGATTTCGATAGACGGGGAAGGGGGGAGAGAAGGAAGGCTGAATTAGGCCCACCGTAGGAAATATAGCACGCATAAAGGTACATAAAATCCCTAACCTGGAGAAAAAAGTATTTGCAGATGTGATACTTCCACAGTGGCGATTACACTTCTATCGCATTTTCTCACACTTATATTTCCATATCTAGCTATGAATTATTATTGCGACCTGAGACCACCTTATTACTTACCTCTACGTTATACAGAATGATGATTTTTTTTTATATCTGAAAAGCTTATCTCAATGGGATCAACAGTTAGTGAGATATTTCATCCTAAATGTTCATGTCAAAAAATTGCCCTAGATCGTATACAACTTTGGCAGTCACCCTGACGCGAGTCCGATGACGGACCAAGAGGAACGACACATTGCTAATCACCATTGTTTAAGAGTTGTAAAGTGTGACTTTTTATGTTAATGCCACGTTTAGCCTATTTTAGAAATGATTTTCCTTACTTTAGGCTTGACATATAGACAGAAATCTGAAAATATGCTGTTACTGATATATCCCAGAATACGGGTTCTTTCTTATTGTAATGGACTACATACTTACTTCCTGGCTGTTCGGTCTGCCTGATTATTACAAATATACCATTAGCCCTTGTGAACGCTCGATTATTGACAGTTAAGCAATAAACGGATTGATATCGAGCACAATAATTTAAATAAAATTAAATAATTAAAGAACAAAATTGAATAAGTTTTCCTGCTTATAAATTAATTGAATTCCTCGTTCCTTTGCTGACAGTGTAGACCTGTCAATAATAGGAGTTGTTCTTAAGCAAGTACTCTCATATATTTCTTCATTTACGTATTGACCGCTCCGGGGGCGTAGTGGTTAGAGCGTCCGCCTCGGATGCGGGAGGTCGTGGGTTCGAGCCCCGGTCGAGTCATACCAAAGACTTACAAAAATGGTACTAACAGCTGCCTCGCTTGGCGTTCAGCATTAAGAGGTTAGTGTCAGGACTGGTCGGCCTGGTGTCAGGATAATGTGACTGGGTGGGACATCATGCTACATGTCTGCGGCATGATGCCCCAGTGCTAAACATCACTATAAACTGCCACACTGCAGACATAGTAGCGATATGACTGAAAAATTGTTAAAGCTACGTTAAAAATCCAAATCACAACTACAACAACAACAACAACATTTACGTATTAGATGAGGCTCTTTAGTCATGGAGGTAACAGACCCGTAATATTCCCATAGAGTCAACTTGTAAAGGTAAACCCTATTTTGAAAACACCTGTAGTAAACAGCCAGTTGTTAAAAATTCCTGCTTAAACCATCATCGTAATAAACCCATATGAAACAATTTCCCGTCTTGACAGAACAATTTACTTACTTCCTGGAAGTGACTGCTTAAGCTTATACTTTGACCTTTATAGCGCATAGCTCTTGGCAACCAGTCACTATCATAGTAAGTACACCGGGTATATCCGTATTAGACTGGGATAGGAAATTCGGTATTATCTAGACTTTATTGAAAAGGTGCCGTTGAATTTTTGCAACAGACATTTACTCGATACGAGCAGCGGAGCACTGTTTAGTATATCTATCCGGCCTCAACTCTGATGAAAGAATGAAATTTAATGCAATGCAGTTGTTAAAATTACTTTTGCCCACCAACGTTATGGGTAACGATCAAAAGCTTGAAAAGCACACACACACACACACACACACACACACACACACACACATACACACACTCTCTCTCTCTCTCTCTCTCTCTCTCTCTCTCTCTCTCTCTCTCTCGGAATCTTCACCAAATTTGACGAAGGTGAAACTATAAGCTTATATACATAAATGAGCGAATCTCTTCCCCCTCCCCACCCCACCCCATTGTGGAGGATGGAGGTGTAAAATAGGCTCGATTTGTCTTCCTACATGTTGCAAGAGGCGATTAATAGAGCCAAACTGTTTGCCGTGAGACTCATCAATTTGTTATGAATCAGCGGAGACGGTCGTGAGTTATTAAAGGGGTACGATATATATGGAACATAGTTTGACCTTAATTTGTTTAAGATTTTAGTCCTTGTTGCTTTTGTGTTTGTTTTCTATGCATTTTAGAGGAGGGGGGGGGGGTCTAAGTTTTTACGTTTTATCTCCACCTTCAATTTATAATTTGGTTGATGGGTTCGTCTTCTGTCTATGCCATTTTTTATATCTAGCTTTACCTGGGCACTGTATATCCTGGACTGTGCTAATGTGTCGCAACCTTATACATACTCAAATGCATACTGTTACGACTTATTGGTTTAAACTGAGTAACCGAAAAGAGTACAAAAACAAGTTTAGTAAAATTCAATATTTTTTCCTAGAATACAAAGTGATAAAGTAAAAGGAATTAACAGTACTGTGGATTAAATCCCAGATAGTTCTAAAAGTTATATCACAAGTCCAAAAGTATAGAGTAATCCTAATGAGTTCCAGTTGTGTTCCGAATGAGTTCCGGTAATGAATGTGCTTATATACCAATAGCCTGGGATAGTATTGTTGTGCTAACAGAATTAATCTATCAATGATATAATCAAGATTGTCTCTAAATGAACTCAAAATAATCTTATAATAATGACTGAGTCAGAGCTTTTTAATAAGCACTTATAATAATTCAAATAATTAAAAGACTGATTCCACTTCACATGTTAAGATAGGAATAAGTAATTCTGACGTAAACTGTCTTAATATAAAAACCTAAGACACAATAAAAGAACTAGGAAGATGAAGGAATAAACAAGGTCAGGTCTCTCGCTTAAATTTTAGCAAAGTACATGTCAAACATCGGATACATAAAGAATTCCATAAAACAAATGTTCTGTAATCAGGTAAACATGCTTAGCTACGAGTAATATTTATCTTAAAATATAATGTACAATCATATACAAAAACTGGTTGTGCAATATGTTTTTTACAATATGACCCTTACTCTCTATAATCATTTACAAAATCCAACTCACAATACAAAGTATATATGCATACAAATTCATGCATGCATGCATATATACATCGGTGTTCGGGAAGCATTATTTTAGCTTTGTCCATAATTTAGAAACAAACTGCATGAAAAATACGAGACCGAATGAAATGAAAAACACTAAACAGGTACAACTAAAATTTTTGAATGATTAACTGAGTTATCTCTACCGAAATACTCCTTTAACATATTTATATGACAAAGTTATTTCTTTTTCTGCCTCCCATTAGTGTTAGTGATATGATTTAAGTAATTTGCTCTTTTTCAATTATACAAGGACTATACAATATAGCCTGAAAGGCAATTTTAGGTGTGGATGAGAGAGCCAGATCTCCATCATCAGGCTGAAAACTACTTTTCTTTGCCATTTCTGTCATACCCTAATTTCATATTTGACTGAGTAGAGTGAAGATTAGTTCTCGTTACTTCACAAGCTTTTGACATTAGAGGCATACAATCAGAGGCATACTCAAGAAGACAAATCTTGAAATCTTTATTTTGAAAGAAGTTTCTCTTTTAATAACGTCAATGGTCCAAGGACAGTATGTCCAAAACCTAGTGCCAAGTGACTAAACCCTAATGATTCTTGAACTGATTGCCCAACAACAAACAACAGCAAATGAACACCCTCATCCCAACACCCTCATCCCAGTCTACTTCTGCTATAAACTCAAAATGACCGAATCATGTTCTTCAAACTGTTGATTGATTCTGTCCAAATCCACTTGACTATCAGGGTGATAGGCAGGAGATTCAAACAGTTGGATGCCAAATTTATGCATAACTTGGTTTAGTTTTTAAATGTTTCGATCTTTCGTCTTTTTCTTATTATATCTTTTAAATATTGTAGTATAGAAGTACTTTCTTCATAGTCCTGAGGATAGTAGTCAATTCTATAACCAATGATGGTAATATTTAACCTTACATCAGGCTCTGCTTTATAAACAGGCTCATCTTCCCAATGCCCGCCAAAAATGTTAGGCTCGAACTAAGAGATAATTTCTTTCAAGAATACCTCATCACCATCAAGTACCGCTAACATTTTAGTTTAAAGTTTCACAACAATTCGTATTGAATCCAATAATCTCACACAAGTTGTTAAACTTACACCTATAATCTATGGATTTCAATTTTTGATGCAAAATATTATCTATTGTAAATTTATCACACGGAGCCAGCTGTTATGTTTCCAGTTCGTTGCATTTGTTGGTACTTCTTTTCAAGGTCGATGTTGTGATTCCAATATAATTTCTAACTTAATTAATTTATCAATATGTTCCTAATACGTGTTTGACAATTCATACAACATCTTGTTTTGGGTCTCACTGACAAATCTGTATGATGCATTCAAACGAATCAACAATATAATATTTTATGTAACGCGAAACACATAATTTTAACACCATCAGTTTGTAAAGAACACTAAATTATCCATTCACGTATGTGCTAAATAATGAAAAACTTGATATAACGATGCAACTGGGGATGAAATGGATGTTAAATCACTTGTAACCAAAACTACTAAAAGTACAAATACCAAGACATGGATACATTTATGTTGATGATATATTATATCGAATAACAATCACATTCAAAACACATCACAACACTGTCACTCTTTTGTGAACTTTATAACCGGTAAGGGTTCTTCGTCTGTTTATTCTGTTCATCCTGCTTTTAATTTCTTTTCTAGAATGGGTCATTCTGTTTAATTTGTTTCTGAAAGCTCTTCCTCTTTCTTTATTTTCATTTTCTTGTGACACTCAAACGATCAATGTCCTTTCTCTTACAGTAATAAGAGAGATCTTTACTCTTGTCTCTGGAGCTGCCTTCTCCTCTCTTGGAAATTTCTTCTCTTTGATGTGGATATTCTGCAGCCTATTGTCGTTTCTTTGGACAGACATTACAGGTATCAGGTAGTCGGGAATTTCTCCAGAAGCCTTTTCAGATGACTTTCTATACGTCTTTTACCAGAAGTGTGATTTCTTGTCTTCCTTGCATATTCGCAGATTGATACTGAATCTATGTATCTTTTTACGATGGGGTATCATGTACAGTGAGAGAAACAAGTATCCTAGGCAAATTAAATTTCATTTGTCAGAACCATCATGAAATGGTCATATTGGCAAAAGTTCATATTAACGATTTTTAACAGGAAATGATCGATTTCCAGTCTGCTTCTACTCCTACCCAAGACCGTCAGAGCAAAGTTTGTCCAATACAAATTATCGTTCGGTATCCTCTGAGGATTTGTTTTTACACATAAAACATTTATAAAGTTATTTCCAGAAGATTTAGAACTATCTCTTAAATTACAGCGTGATATTTAAAGAGTTCAAGTCCCAAGTCCCTGCATAGAAAGCGGCAACATTCATTATTGACATATGGGAGTATATATTTTTTCGAGTTTAAAGGATATTCTTCGACCAAATCGATTGGCAAGTTTGCGGGAAAAATTAAATAGCAAACACACGCGAAAACAATCCCCTACAAATAAATCACTTGCAACAAATGATATAGTAATAGTAATATTTATTACAACTCGATGGTCTTAAAATAAGTATCAGAAAAGACCGAAAACCAGCTAATTGAGTATAATTCAACAAATAATTTAATTCTCCTGAAAACAAAGCGCAAATTTAGAAGAACTTACAGTATTGTAAATTAAATCCAATTAGTCTTAAAAGTTCTATCACAAATTCAAACTTTAAGAGTATTCCGAATGAATTCCAGGTATTTTGGAATAATCCAATCTTCAATGTGCATATGTACCAATAAAAATAGAGTAGATATGCTAGCAGTCTTGATGTATCACAATGATATAATCCAAAATGCCTACATGGATTCATAATAATCACAAAATAGTAGTTTAGTCCCAAAGTATTAATGACCACTTAATAATTCCAATGAATAATTTAAATAAATAAATCGTCTCAAGTCAAATCTGAACACAAGTAAAAGACTGTTTCCACTTAAAATGTTACGATAGGAATGAATAATTCCGGTGTAAATAACTTTAATATAAAGCCAAATACACAACAGCAAGAGGGTGAAAAGTTAATTTGTAGAACGTTCTAAGTTGTCGACAAAATCAGGGCGTTTAATAAACGTTTAGTATAGAACATGACAAACATCATGTACACGAAGAACTTCTGAGTCAAATCCAATAAACATATTTACTTACAAATAATAATAATCTTAAAATAATATTCTACAATCATAGAAAAAATTTGGTAATGTAATATGTTGTTTACAAAAATTAAACACAAAAAAGATAACATTATTTAGAAAGGACCAAACCCATAACCTTAATTATGGACAAAAGTAAATTTGTATTCATTTGCTTTTTGTTAGAAAATGCAGGGTGGATAATCCACATGAAAATCAAATAAATGAAACGTAATATGTTTTGGAGGATTTGCAGTTTTTGTAACTTAGTAAAATTTTATATTCTCAAAATTTATGCTTATAACATTTCGATTTTAAACATTTGAAATGGAAAACTTTCTGTGACGAGCTAATTGAAGACTGTTTTGCTCAAGCATATTTTTGTTAATTATACCCTCGATTTAATACACTCACTGGTCTGCTGCATATTTCTGCTTCGATAAGCACTGTCAGAAAGTGTCAGAAAGTGTGTTGCAAAATATTCAGCATACATATCAAAGGCATTTAGAAATTAGAACATGTTTGTATTTATCATAAGAGTATATCCTGATATGTTTATGTATGATTTACATATTACTGTATCATAATGATATAATATTACGCAATAGACCATACGGAAAACGTAGTGTGGTGTGTGATTTATTTATCCAACAGGCCACTGATAACTGGCTCAGTGTATAGTACATGCATTTAACACACCGTGTTGTTTTATATACATCAATTACATTCCTTAGCAATACTTTATGGAATAATGTAACTAACGATACATTTGTGCGCAGAATAAGAAACATACTCTCTCTTGTTTTTAAGTGTAAATAATGATGATATAGATAATTTGGTTTGTTTTATGTCAGTGATGATGATGATGATGATGACGATGATGATAGTATTGGTTGTAGCGGTGGTGCTAAAAAGAAAGATTAATAAGATCATAAATTGCATATTGAAGGCAAAAATCACTGTAACTACTGCTTGATCAACAGCATTTTTATGTTTGTTTTCAGCTTCATTGTTATAGGTATGCTCATGAATTCGAAAAGCTTTCCACGAGTTGGAGTAAATGTGGTAAGTGATCAGAATAGATCTGAAACGATTCTGAGATTGAAGATTTGTTCGCATATTTTAAGCAAATTTATTACATACTTAAGTATGAAACATAGAAACTTATTGGCGAAATAATTTTCTTAGTTTTGTTCATTCTTATATTTTCACTTTAAAAAATATATCCTAATATTAAAGTGAAAGTATAAGATTTCCCACTGTGCCATGCGATGTGTGTTTGTGTGTACCCACAAAAATTGTTTGTGTTCCCACAAAAAAAATTTCCCTCCATACATGTCATTAATCTTTGATAAAGAAATTTGACCTGACGTAGTTCGCATCTCTCTGAAGTTATTTCCCCATAATTCCTTCATTAACAACAATTACAAACCCGCTGTGATGCATTTCTGAATCGGACTTGCACTGTTTTCATATAGAATGGAATACTATACAAAATGACAAAAATGTAATTTACTTGGATAGATTAGGTCAACCCAATCCTACCGCTTTCTTAAGTTAAATATATTTTATATGATCAGCCTAAGAAAGTGTGGTGAATTTACGAAAAGGGGATGGGGGTTACCTGGTTAACGTATTATACCGAAGGGTGAGTATGATCTTCTAAACTTCGTTTCTGGAGCAAGTTTGGTATATAATAAAATGAAATTTTTATTTTCCTACGTTAATACAGGACACATTTCATTTTATGGTACCAAAAAACATATATCTTAACTCGTGGCTTCGATACTCGTTAAAACAACATGCCTTTTGGTACCACACGATGAAATATATCCGATATTAACGTAGGAAAAGAAAACATCCTCTATATATTTATCTTTCCGTTACATGAAATATGATCGCAATTTTAGGGTTGATAAAACAAAGTGTCATAATCTGTCCTTTCCTCGTTTCAAGACATCATATAAAGAAGTTTTGATTTAGTTTCCCGGATATGTCATCGTCCGTTCATAACATTTAGCAGAAAAAAATAGTTCCAGCGTTTAGTATTTATTTTGTAAGCTTCATAACAAGACCTTTTTGCAACTACACAGAAATAATGAGCAAAGTTAATGTTGAACCATTTGTTGCAACAATAGATTTCAGACGGAACCAGTAGTAAGGAAGCCATACTTAGCTGTATTATAAACTGACATTTCAATGTAGAATGTATAATTTGCCAACAATTAAGGAAATCCCATGCCTCAGACGTTCCTCTTAAACGAGAATCATAGGATTGGAAGATATCGTAAACTCCCTGCAAATGATCTTAGATTAATCTTACGTAAGGCATGAGAGGCAGAGGATGAATATATATAAAGGATGTCGATAATCTTTTCTTTTTTATTCGAATTCGTGAGAAATATTCCTCCAGCATTGACTTTACAAACAATTCTCTCCATCTTTCCATGCACCAGGTTTGAGCTGATGTACTTCCTCATAGTTGCCCGTAAGGCTGCATGCCATAACTTATCAAAGTCCTTTTTGAAATCTATAAAGACGTGGTATAGATTTTGCTGATGCTGAAGGTATTTCTCGCAAAGGAGTCTGAGATTGAAGATTTGTTCTGTGGTGCTCCTTCCTGCTCGGAAGCCTGCCTGGACTTAAGCAATAATTATCTCTGCTTCAAGCTTTAGTCTGTTGAGAATTATCTTCAGCATGACTTTGCTCGGGTGACTGATCAAACTGATGGTTCTGTAGTTTTGGCATAGCTGTAGGTTTCCTTTCTTGGGGAGCACAATGACCAAGGATTGAGTCCATGTGGTGGGCCATTCTCCTGTCTGCCATATCTTGTTGCAGATTGTTGTTAGGACTGTGACTATCTCTTCTCCTCCTGCTTGAATGAGCTTTACTGGTATCTTGTCAATGCCGGCTGACTTTCCTTTCTTTAGTGACCTAATTAGCTCATAGCTTTAAATACATTTTTAAAAAAGCATGACAAATATTTTATTTTTTATTTCAATTTATTTTTTTAATCTTTTTTTTATAAAAATTGTTAGGTCGCTTGCGTGTCAGTATTTTTGCAATCTGTACGTACTCCCGATCTTCGGATCCTCAAGGATACATCATTAAAGTAGGACATGTCTAACCACGAAAAGTAAAAGTATATGTAAAAAAGGAACAAAATGAAACGGAAAAAGTATGCACGACGTATGAAATATGGCAACTATTGTTGCTAGTTGATTGCTTGATTTCCTTCCTTGTTAGATAATTAATAACAACAGATGCAACGAAAGCAAACGAAAACAGGGTGAATGTTTCCCATGCCCTTTACTGAAATACGGATTGGAGAAACTTATTAGAAACGTTTAAAAGATTATAGATCAAAAGCTGTTTTTCCATACCAAGAAGAGTTAAATTTTCTAAGTTACATTGAAAATTTAATTTATTTTAGGGCTGGACCCATACAAGAGGCTGTATCGACATCGTTTGGTTTCTTGCGCAAACAGAAATCGACATAGTAATGATGAAAACCGTGGTAGAGTGTCTGACTCGTAATCCAAGGGTAACGGATTCGATACCTTCCTTGGGAAAGGCACTCCCATTTCCTAGCTTTGATACAGCCACGCGCGTTACGAGTGCCTTTAGAAGCTGACCAACCATCTAATGACGACCTAGGTACTGTACAGACTTGTATCCCATATCAGCAGGAAACAATAATGTTTCTGGTCAGTTAGACATATGGAATTCCTAAGAAAGAAAATGAAATTAACAACTGAATAATATGTAGGAAATAATTGCTGGTATGATAACAATATAGAAAATCATACATACATACATACATACATACATACATACATACATACATAGTTAAGGTATTAACGGTCATCTAAGATAAAATAATTAACATATGCCCTAAAGAACATAAGTATGATTCATCAAGCAACACTAGTTATGGACAAAGAGGAATAACCGCTGCTAAAGCGGAGATGACATGAAAGAGTCTTGAAAGAGTTTTGTCCCCTAGTAACACCTACCTACCTACCTACCTACCTACCTACCTACCTACCTACATACATACATACATACATACATACATACAAAGTTAAGGTATTAACGGTCATCTAAGATAAAATAATTAACATAAGCCCTAAAGAACACAAGCATGATTCATCAAGCAAAACCAGTTATGGACAAAGAGGAATAACCGCTGCTAAAGCGGAGATGACATGACAGAGCCTTGAAAGAGTTTTGTCCCCTAGTAATATCTACATATAAAGGAAGTGAACTCAAAACAAAATAGAGAGCCTTATTTAAGTACAAATTGTAATTTCTTTTTGTATTCTTTCTTGTTCAATGTCTATTAACAATAGTTGTAACGAAAGCAAACGAAAACAGTATGGGTGTTTTAACTTAGAAGAAAATATTCGAAAACCTCTTACCGAAATACGGACTCGGCAAACTAATTGGAAACGTTATAAAAAGAATATAGATTAAAAGCTTTTTTCCATACCAAAAAGAGTCAAATTTTGTGAATTACATTGAAGATTTTATTAATTTTAGGACTGGACCTACAGATGAGGCTGTATTAGCATCCTTTAGTTACTTGTGCTAACAGAAATTCGTCTAGTAATGGCGAGAACCGTGGTAGTCATGTTGGCAGAGTGTCGGACTCGTAATCCAGGGGTAACCGATTCGATACCTATCCACGCCAGCTTAAGTCTCGTACCTCTGTTAGTTCTTTGGAAATGCACTTAGCTCCCATTTCCTATCTCTGATACAGCCACGTGTGTTGTAAGTGCCGTTAGAAACTAACCAACCCTAAGTACTGTAGAGATTGGCACGACAAAATTGTTTACCTATAGGTCGGAAACATCAAAGTTTCTCATCAGTTAGACATTTTTGTATGGAATTTCTAAGAAAGAAAAAGAAATTAAGGTACACATTAACAATACGTAGGAAGAATGTCAGACATGATAACACTATAGTAAGTCAAAGTTGTTAATATTAATTGAACCTTATTTCCATACGTACAGACAGACAGACATATAAATAAATAAGGTATTAATGGTCATCTAAGATAAATATTTAACCTAAGGCCTCGGTAGCGCGAGTATGATAACATTCATCAAGCAACACCAGTTATGGACAAAGAGGAATAACCGAAGCTAAAGCGGAGATACCATGAAAGAGTCTTGAAAGAATTTTGTACCCTTGTCATGTCTACCTATTCGGTAAAATCTCAAAACAAAAGAGAAAGCCCATAATATAAGCACAAATTGTGCTTTCATTTTGACGAAACATTATATGATGATGGATTCATTGTTTGATGAATATATCGATATAGCTGAAAGAGGAAATAACTCCCTAATTGTTAAAATATATCATTTTAAAGCTTCCAAAGTATGGTGAAAACGACGCTGAGTTATATGTATGATTACACTAATTAATTTTATTTTATATTTCTTCTATTTTAGGGCATTTAAATTACAATGATGCTATTAGGTTGAATCTTAAATAAATATTTCATTTCTTAGCAGTAACTAGAATACGGCACCTAAAGAATTCAGAGCATATTATCTGGTATTTTTTGGAGAATTATCTGAATATTTGGTGAATGTGATCAAATTGCCATCAGAAAGAGTATTGCACACAGTCAGCGAATTATTCCCATCAAACAATTAGAACTGTTTGGCTTCTCATACGATAAAGTCTTCTTCTCGTCCTTTCCGTTCTCTCTCTCTCTCTCTCTCTCTCTCTCTCTCTCTCTCTCTCTCTCTCTCTCTCTCTCTCTCTTGCTACGCAAGACATTCAAAGAGAGACTTGCCCTCATCAAACAGTCGAACAGAAATAATTCAAAATGACGTCACTATATTTAGTAAAGAGTTGTGTAAGACTTGTGCCCCTTATTCCACAATTATTTTTCACGCTATTTTCCTAAAATAATTCTACAGCAAGCAGAAATATGGAGAGTAGCAAGAAAAATAAATAGGCACATTTAAATGTATTGGCTTGTATGCGTATTTGTATGTATGTGTGTATGCAGATATATATGCATGCAGTTAGATGGATAGGTCGGGATATAGCTTACAATTACACTATAACATCCAATAAGATGTGAGCTTTATGAATTATCCAGGAAGGAAGCGATACTTTGAAGATTGTTTTGAATTCCCCTATGCCACTTTTTGTATTTAATGGTTAAATAACAAGACTACAAAATTATTGTCCATCTAACGAACACCTACATAGACAAAAACTTTTGTTACTGTGGAAGCTATACAAGCGGCTCAACTGTTCTTTCGTCTTTATGGGGCGGCACTATTTATATGGCGACAGTACACTTGTCCCCCTAAGATCACTTTTGAACAGAATATCGTAGCATTGCTTCGCCTTGCAAACCAGATTTGAGAGGGAGAGAACGGGGTGGGTGGGGGGGGTGAACGTTTCGGAAAAACTCTATAAAGTAAGGTTTCCGTCTCTAAATGGAATCATGTTAGCTCATTTGCTAGGGCCTCAATCTCGTACGTTCGTTACCCATGCAAGTCAGTTTGGATGAGCTGCCTTGGTGGCGTGTTCTTGGGAAAGACACTCTGTTCCCATTTCCCATGATACAGCCAATTATGTGTAAAAACGTGCCCTTAAAACAAAGAAAAACACTATCTTCTATAACACATAATACCAGCATCTACTAGCATTATAGCCTACTTTGCGCAACACATGTACGAATGAAATCTATAAATGGGATATGTTGTAAATGATGTTATAGATACATAAATTCACACCTATATACATACGTACGTAAATACATACATACTTTTGTAATTTTGAGTCCTCGTCTTTTCTTTCTATACTATATGCCCTTTGAAATCTTTGCCTAAGAAAGAGCCCTAAAATATCAAATATACCGGTAGTTGTATAGACTAAAATATACTGGTAGTTGTACAGACCATGCATGACAGAAATACAACAAATCCCTTCAGAAGATTATAATTCTATTTATCTGTCTTCTCCCACTATAAAGATGTTATACATCTATCTCAAAAATATAGATACATTATATATTCAAGTCAGCTGTATATCTCATGAGAAAGGTAAAGATAGATAACTCAAAATAATATTTCTCCCTAATGGACTGAGTCATGGTGGAGTTATGCTTCTTATTTGATTTTAGGTTCGCAATTAGCTCTATAGTTTCTGATTCTTGTATGCACGCAATGTTTCGTTGATAAAGACAGTTAACTCCCATTTTCTCGGCATGATACGGCCAGTAGTATGTTAAAATACCTTTAAAACCAACCAACCAAACCCCACTCCCTCCGCCCAAAAAAGAACAATTTGAAGTGATATATATCTTATAATGCATATTCTGTATTATTTATATGATGTGTCGTATACTTATATGCGAATTGTTGGACATTCTTAAAATAGGTCTTGTTTTGAAGATGAGACCTATTTTTTATTTTGTGGACTATTAATATTGTATCGTTACGAATCTATGGTCTTAAACATTGTAATAGAAAATAGCAAATTAACAAGTTTTGTAAAATTCAACACACAATTTATTTCCCATGAATACAAAGTGAAAATTTAAAGGGAACTTATACTACTCTGAATTAAATCCCAAATAATCCTAAATGTTCTATTACAAGTCCAAAAGTATAGAATGTTCTGACTGAATTCCAATAATCATGAATGTACTTATCTACCTATAGAATTGATACATCACAATTACTTAATCCAGCATTTCTTTGAATTAGACCTCAGTAATGCCAAACTGGTGTTTTAAGTAATAAAACAATTCAATGAGCAATATGAAATTCCAATGAATGATTTAAACAAATGATTCCTCTCACATTATAGCTGAACGCAACTAACATGTGATTCCACAGACTGATAATAAAACAGGAATTATAATACCTTACCTAGTCCTTTATATTCAGACTGTCTCCTGATACAACACAATGCCCTGGATGTGGGTCACTTTCAGTGGAAAATTCCAGCAAATATTGTCAACACGTTCGCTTCCAGAACATTATAAGGTCGTAATCAATGTTAGGCCCTGAACTCAATGTCAAGTAAACATCTTAAAAAATGACAATTGTCAGGTCGGCGATAATTTTACCCTCAGTCGAAGACAAAGGTCAAGCACACAACATAAATTAAATGTACATAACATCTAGTTTGTATTAATGCCTTTGAGGCTGGAAATATAATCTTAACGCTGAGGTCTAATAACAGTATCTATATTAACATGTATATTGTGTTATGTATTTATTAGTGTAATATTACATGTTGCTATTATGTAGTTATAGAATTTACTGAATTACATCTCTTTTCAAGAGGATACATACATGCATACATACATACATACATACATACATACATACATACACGGCAAATAGTGCTTGGTTTACTTTTAATTTGTTTTATTTTTGTTTGCATGTTTTATACGTATCACCTTGCCTAACGTTCAGAAAAATATTAGAGCAAAGTAAGGTTTACATTCCTTGACAGTACAAAGGGATATTTTTGCTGGAAAATATTCTTACCTATCTACATACCTTACTCATTACCTACGTACATGGATAAATACACCCTAACCAGTATTTTCAAATATGCATATTCATTTTTCATGCCATTCTCCATATTTCTCACGCTATTGTATTATTTTATACATCTTTACGTATTTATAGACCACAACGACAACGTAAACAAAATAACGTCACCAATTATTTAACAAGCCTAAAAGAAAGTGCAATATCCAGTCTACGGTTTCATCTCTCTCTCTCTCTCTCTCTCTCTCTCTCTCTCTCTCTCTCTCAAATCAGGGTATGAATTCACTGTGTTGTGTCATGAGACAGTAAGTGCGTTTATTATTGTATAAAAGCAGAGCACCCTATTGTTTCACATTAACTCTCGATCATAAGACCACTATGTGGCTTCTCTCTTCTTTGAGTTGATTTTTGGAAGCAATTTATATTGAAAACCGAATGCAGTAGAAATGAATATAGTTGAAGAAACATTCTTCCAAAAGCAGGTTTCCTTTCACAAGCATATGTATAAAACTTGATTTAACTTGCATAATAATTGAAAAGGATGCAACAAAAAGGCAATTTTAGAACATGTCAAACACACACCAACCTACTTATCCATTTTCTTCTTGTGATTCTTCAAAAAGATTTTATCATGCCTGATCGCTTTTTAAAATCTTCTATCAATACCCCTTGCTTAATATATCTTAAATAGCATGGAAACTAACTTTAAATAATGATAATTCTCGGACACTAGTGAAATTGTATTTAGAACTAATGCACTGATTTCAAAGGCTTGTGCAGTCGTTTGTTTCTGATCGAAATTCTTGCAAATTGTTAGACTGTGTCACTCTCAGTGAGCAAAGTAATCAAATCATTGTCAGCTTCTTCATTCACACAGCCCACCAGCTATAACTTACATAATATACATGATTACATTATCGCAATGTACAAATAGGATCATAGGACTTAAATATTTAGTGCATTTAACAGAAAGAGAGAAAAAAAAAAAATTAAGCAAACAACAATGACAAACAAGCAATGAACAGTGAGTTGGGAATGCCTTTACCGGACTCGTATTCGTAATAGACATTTTGGAGTCATTCAAGACTTCTTGGGCGAGAATATGGTGTTTACAAGGAGACAGTCAAAGAGAAATAATTCAAACTAATCTCGTTCAGTTAAGGAAATTGGCATAGTAGATTTGTTCCCTCTAATAAATTCAGTAACAAGCGTTTTTACACCTGCAACAAAGTTGAGGAAAAACGGATTGTGAATTGCTAATACTTCATTACATGTGAATGAGCGATTTTACGCTGAGTATAAAGAAATAAGTTTACAGGCAATCCACTGCAAGGCAAGGAGATGTGGATTTAAGACTTTGAGAAATTTAACATTAATCGTTTCTACACATACTGATTGCAGATAAGAGACATTTTAGTCAATCCTGAAAACCCGAAAAGTGGATCCTAATTAAATACAAACAAGTAGTCCTGTACTGGCCATAAACAGCATTTGATGAGAAACACAATGACACAATTGTACATGTCTGTTGGTAATCACTATAATGAAACAAATGTCAGTGACAAATATTATGATGATACCCAAACTGAACAGTATTAAATATTTTAATAATCTCTGTTCATTTGTCTCTCTGTACATGCTGTATTTTTATCTATGTGCCTACCATACTTTATTAATTTAAATTTTGTACCGCAGCAGTAGTATAGTGGGGTACCGTAGCGTCAATGGGAATTAGCATTACAGACCCCCCCCTGGGCCAGTATAGCGTCAAGAAATAAAATCTCACCCTGGGCCTGTATAGCGTCAATGGAAAATTGGGTAGAGGGACTAGAACACCCTGGGCCTGTATAGCGTCAATGGAAATTTGGTAGAGCGGCTACTAGGAGACTGTGGGTTTGTAGAGCGATAAGCGCCAGGTGGCATGACGTCACACGGGTAACAATGTAGCAAAAAGAGAAGTACTGTGACGTCAGGCTACCTGAGAGAGGGCTATAGACAAACACGAATCAAGAGCGTTCGTGTTTCTTTTAGTAGAGGAAGGGTTTTATATATATTCGTTTAGGGTGGAGATAAAATGAAAATTAAGATCTTTTCGAGGCATTGGAAGTGGCCCTGAAAAGGGCCGTTGTTTGTTATGTGATGTTAACACCATTCCGTTAACATACAGGACATCGCATAGGTCTTCTTTTCTTCCTCAAATTTCTCAAAGTTTGTCTTAAACTGTGTCTCACTTCTGGTCCGTAGATGAGAGTCCGCTTAAGACAGCCTTGTCTTTCCACATAACATCTTCTTTTCCAAAGAGTGGCACCGGTGATCCGGATGACAGTCCATTTTGTTTTCACATACATGGGTAAGTCTGTACGGAACAGCATTGAGGATACCAAAGTAGAGGATTCTACGTCGATCAACATCTTCTCTGTGACGAGAACAGGTGAAGGGAATGAAGTGAACCGCGTTTATTTATAGTGGAAGACCGGATCGAAACGGATTGAAAGGGTTCACCAATCCCAACACGCGTTACAAAATTCAGTCACTTCGCGGAGTCTGTCTTCCAATCCGAAGAGAGCTACCTGTGACGTCACATTTCCTATATAGGCACACTAGCGTCTGTGCGCAGTGAATCGATGCGGTAGTGTTTTGTGAAACATGACGGAACCTAAGAAGACAATGAATTGGGGTGCACCGGCTGTGGAGACGAGAAGTAATGGTACAGCAGCAGCTACCAAAGTGAACACAGTGCTACTTCCCGAAGAGGTTGATTTCAACTGGGATTTAGTAGATTTTTTATCTTCTTCCCAAGAATTTGTTCCGGTACCAGTACCTTCGCCACTTTCTCCTTCATTACCACGTGTCGACGATTTTAAACAAAGACAGAGAGAAGAATTGGAGAAATTTTTACAGCAGCAGAAAGAAGCAGAGCAAGTATTTCTTCTTGAACAGAAACAGCGAGAAGAAGAAGAAGAGGCAAGAAGGAAACAACAGGAAGAAGAAGAAGCAGTAGAGAAGAAACAAAGTCTAGGAGAGAAGGAGAACAGCGAAAGTCAAACGGTCACGGTACTCTTGGACATTTTGGCCGAGTTAAGAAGTCTGAAACAAATGTATCAGACTTCTTTATTACGACCCAAGAGAAAAAGACCTTCCCGAGCCAAACAACCTAACCCTGTGACTACACCAGAGATACCACCCCTAGTGATATCTACTAGATCATTGACAGGAGCAAGTCCACAAGTAGGCCTTGGCCGTGGCAAAGGCTTAAGACAGTTAAAGCGAATTGATTCTCGTTCCTGAGTTTGTTCTAAGGAAAAACAAACACTCAACAGTCCTTTTCAGGGCTACCCAATACTCTCGAAAAGAGTGACTATTCATTTTGCCAAAATCAATTAAAACTCAAAATCCCTTCTTTAACCCTATGATGTACGTGTTGTGAGTGTATGAGTGTAGGTCCTTATTATTTCTAAATAATGAAAACCAAGAGACACTTACGTTTTTTTCAGTTTGGTCTATTCTGTTACAAATTTTTTACAATTCAATATCACAACATAACACAACACAACACTTTTAAAAAAGTTCATAGATTTCTTCTGTGTCTTTTTTCTTTCACTCTCTCTGTTTTTTCAATTTCTTCACTTTTACACTTTTTTCCTCTTCTTCGTCTTCTTCTTCCTCACATTTTTCTCGTCTTCTTTTCTTTTCTGTCTTCTCTTTCTGAACGTGTCGGGGTTCTTCTTTTGTCGAGGTCACCTCTGTTTCTTCTTCCTCCTCCTTCTCCTGCTCCTGTTGTTTCTTAGGGCACTCTGAAGACCAATGTCCTTTCTCTTGACAATGATAACAGGTATCTTGACTTTTGTTTCT
Source organism: Megalonaias nervosa (assembly GCA_016617855.1). NCBI lineage: Eukaryota > Metazoa > Mollusca > Bivalvia > Unionida > Unionidae > Megalonaias > Megalonaias nervosa. The sequence continues at coordinate 29,226 of JAECUM010001323.1, forward strand.
TTTGACACTGGCCTTGCTTCTTTGACGGTCTGGACATTCTGTAGCCCAATGCCCTTTCTTTTGACAGATATAGCAAGTATCTTGACTTTTATCTCGAAAGGAAGGAGAGTAGTCCGTCGGCTTGTCTGAAGAAAACTTTCTTATCACACCTCGCAATGCTCTAATCAGAAGTTCGATCTGTGTGGGTTCTTCCATTGTGCTGGTCGGCTTGAGAGCGAAATGAATACTGAGAGGGGAGTCACTAGCCCTTTATATATGCCCTGGTCTGACATAGATATATAGGGGTTCATGGTGTTTCACAGGTAGTCATTTGACTTTTTGCCGTCAAGATGAAACGATCGCATCATTTCGAAAAGAAAGAAGAAGAAGAAAGTAAGAGGCAGAAACGTGATTTATCGCCTCGCACAGTAGCTGAAGTCTTGGCACAAATTCATGCCAGCGATTTTGAAGATGAGATGAGTGAACCAGAATCGAAGCCTAAAGAGTCTACACCAAATCAAAGTCCATTACCACCCGTAAACCCTGAAAAGTACTACCATATTCGGGAGACGGACAAACGCTCTTCCAGAAAATTTAGAACCACGGCCTACACGTACGCAGTGAAATTTAAAGATTTCAAGTCTGACGTACCCTTGGAGAAAGCAGAAGGGTTCATCACCGATGTGTGGGATTCTTTGTTAACCACACTAAAACGGCAATGTCGAGCCAAAGAAGACGATCGCTTGAGACTTTCTATTCATCACGACAATTTGAAGTCTCCCGTTTGGATCGAGTTTAGCAGTCCAACAGAATTGACACCTTCCAAAATCATGGACAAGATTCAACACGTACAACAATCCAACGACAAATTTCACATTACGGACGGAAAAGCGACACTGTACATGACCCACGTGTCTCTTCCCCAAGGGACAGGTAAAAAAAAGTTGATGTTGGTAGACAACTTGCGTAACCTCAAGCGTAGTCTCGTCCAAATTAACAATCCAAAAGACAAGATGTGCTTAGCCCGTGCCATCGTGGTGGGACAAACGTATGCTGACAAGAACGATACGGTAGAATGGAAAAGAGCCTGGAAAACTATTCGACGATCGGACCGAGCCAAACAACAAAGAGAAGCAGAACTCCTGTTACAGCAAGCGGGGTTAGCTAAAGACACACCCTGTGGCATTCCTGAAATGCAAAAGTTGCAAGACGTCTTGGCTCCACGTTACACCTTGAAAGTTCACCCTCAAGAAGTGCGCGGACCTCTGTTGTTTCGAGGTCAAGATTTTAAAGACGGAAAATACATTCACGTCTATCATCACGATGAACATTTTGATGCCATTACCAGTATCACTGCATTCCTGTCATACAGTTATTACTGTGAGAAATGTGACTATGGCTATAACAATCGAGAGCAACACAAGCATTGTGGATCGAAATGCTCAGGATGTTTAGCTTCTACACCCTGTCTGGACGAAGGACAAGAACGAGTGCATTGCTCTGCTTGTCAGCGCACGTTTGTCAGTCCTGCCTGTTACCAACAACACCTAAAGACGCAAGGTTCACAGCAGAAATGTGCTTGTCAGCTCTTGAGATTGTGCCCTACTTGTGGACAAGGCATACGTACCAACAATGCCAAGGCGCACGTCTGTTCAGGAAAGAAGCGATGTCACATTTGTCGCCAAACCGTGGACTTGGAACACCAATGCTACATTCAAAAATACCATTCCAAACATGAAGAAGAAGAAGATAATGACCAGAAGAAGAAAGGGAATTTCATCTTTTTCGATTTCGAATGCATGCAAGAGACTGGCATTCACATTCCTAATTTCTGCGTGGCTCACCGAGCGTGCGAGAAGTGCATCCAAGAGCCTATCTTGACTCATTGCCCTTACTGCAGCAAGATTCCTGGAGGACGTGAAAAAATCTTTCGGGGATCGAACACACTGGCCGATTTTGCCCAATGGATCTTAAACCCTATCGACGAGACGTGGAGCCAAGAAGATATCGAACGTTACGGAGATTGTCATCGCCATGCCACGGTGATGGCTCACAATTTCTCGGGATACGATGGACAATTTCTGTTGAGATACTATACGGAACAAAGTACCGAACGTCCGAAAGTAACTTTGAACGGAGCCAAAATCATTTCCATGCAAGTGGGACAAGTACAGTTTAAAGATTCAATGAGTTACTTGGCTATGCCTTTGAGCCGCATGCCTAAAACGTTTGGCATGACAGAAATGGCCAAAGGCTATTTTCCACACTTTTTCAATACCGAAGCCAATCAACACGCCGTTCTACCCCATTTGCCTGAGGCTCACTACTACGACCCCGACAACATGCGTACCGAACAACGAGAAGCTTTCTACGCATGGTACCACACTCACGCTTCGGACCCTTTTGACTTTCAAGAAGAAATGTTAAAATATTGTCGTTCCGACGTAGACATTTTACGTCGCTGCTGTGGAAAATTTCGAGAACTGTTCATGGAACACGGAGGGATCGATCCTTTGAAAGAAGCTTGTACCATTGCCAAAGCGTGTTCCTTAGTGTATCGTCAACGATTCATGCCCGAAAACACCCTAGCTGTCATCAGTCCTCAAACGACCAATTTTGTCAAACGTCAATACTCGGTCAAAGCCCTACGCTGGTTACATTACTTGTGTGAGAAGGAAGACAAATGGATCCAACACGCTCGCAACGGAGGAGGCGAAAAGACCATCGGAAGGTATTCGGTAGACGGCTGGGACTTAGAAAACCCCAAGATTGTGTACGAGTTTAACGGGTGCTTATTTCACGGATGTCCCATCTGCTACCCTCAACGTGACACTAAAAACCAGTTTTTACAACGGACCATGGAAGACTTGTACCAGGCCACTTGTCAGCGGCGCTTGAAGTTAGAAGAGCAAGGATACCAAGTAGTGGAAATGTGGGAACACGAGTACGATCAGCGATTGAAAACCGATCCCGAGTTTAAGCGCATCGTGGAAAGTTACAAGCTGGTGGACCCTCTGAACCCGCGGGACAGTTTGTACGGAGGACGGACGAATGCCACCTGTTTGCTGTACCAAGTCGACGAGGAGAAAGGAGAAGAAATCAAATACTTGGACGTGTGTTCTCTGTATCCGTACGTGTGCAAATATTGTCACTTTCCCGCAGGGCACCCACAATTGCTGACGGAACACATCGACGTGGACAATATTCGACAATACGAAGGATTGATCAAGTGTAAAGTCTTGCCTCCCACGAACTTGTACCATCCCGTTTTACCACATCATTGCCAAGGAAAACTGATGTTTCCCTTGTGTCGTACTTGTGCTGAAACGTGCAACCAAGACCACCCTTGTCAGCACACTCAGGAAGAACGAGCCTTGACGGGAACGTGGGTCAGCGTGGAATTGTTTAAAGCTCTGGACTTGGGATACCAACTGTTAGAAGTGTACGAAATTTACCACTTTCCCAAGACAGAAAAATACCACAAGGGCGACGATTCTCAAAAAGGCATTTTTGCAGACTACGTGAATGCCTTTTTGAAACTGAAACAAGAAGCTAGCGGATATCCTTCCTGGTGTCACACTCCCGACGACCAAACAAAGTTCAAAGAGAAATACTGGAAGCAGGAAGGCATCACTTTAGGCCACATCGAGAAAAACGAAGGAAGGCGATCGTTTGCCAAAGTGATGTTGAATTGTTTGTGGGGCAAAATGGCACAACGACCGTGTTTACCCAAGACGGAGTATTTGACAGAACCTTTCCGATACTTGCAGATGATTCACGACAAAACCAAATACATGAAACACGTGGACGTCGTTCGTGAGGACTTGCTCTTAGTCAATTACGAAGAAGAACTGGACTTTGTAGAAGCCGACGAATTTGGAAATGTCATCATTGCGGCCTACGTGACAGCCCATGCTCGCTTAAAACTGTATGAAGCTTTAGAACTATTAGGAGATCGTGTGCTGTATTTTGACACGGACAGTTGCATCTACACTGATCGCCTGGGTCAACCTCACCCTGTCATCGAAGGAGACCGTTTAGGAGCCTGGACGGACGAGCATCCCGACCACAAGATTCTAAGTTTTGCAAGTGGCGGTCCCAAAAATTACGGCTACGAATACCGGAACAATCAAGGAGATGTGCACACGGAGTGTAAAGTGAAAGGATTGACTCTTAATTATCGCACCAGTCGAGTGGTGAACTTTAGCATATTGAAAGAAGCCTTGCAGTCTGGACAGGATCGAAACTTTAAAGTGACCACCCACGAACCGCACAAGATTGTACGTTTACCCACACACCAAATCGTCAGTCGACCCTTGGAAAAAGTTTATCAAATCGTGTACCAGAAGCGAGTTCGGCTTCCTAACCACTTCACTTTACCGTACGGTCATGTCGATATTGGTCAGCATATAAAAAGGGACAACGTTCAAGGTCGATAGTTCATTGTGACTACCATTGCTAAGCGAGAAAGATGAATCCATTCACACAGCAAGTATCCAGTAAGAGTAAACTCAAGTACGATGCTGTGCCTTGCGATGGTAGGGATGCCGTACGCTATGACCTTAGTGATTCAGTACCACATCATCATGGGAACTTTGCTATAACTACTACTTCTACTACCATGCCTACCATGGAAAGTGATGCTGTACGTGTCAAACCTGACGGATGTGAAAGCGATGCCACTCGTTATCGCACACCTTTTCACTTTACTGGTTTTCATGGTGGATGGCCACCTCCACAGGAAACCAAGCGACTACCACCCCACGGATGTCATGTAAAACTGAGCAAACTCCTAAGGATTTCACCGTACCCTCATCGAAATGAACCTGTGAAAGACGAATATTCGTTCCCTGTGCGTTTGCCAGAATACTGTGATTTTGAAAGTCGATTGCAAACCTTCCAAGGAAAATGGCCAAAATATCTAGGAGGACCTACCCCCGAAGAATTAGCCAGAGCTGGATTTATCTACTTGGGCGAAGGAGATAAAGTCAAGTGCTTCAGTTGCGGTGTCTCACCTCACCAGTGGGAGAAGAAAGATTGCGCTTACCTGGAACATGCTCAATGGTCTCCAGAGTGTCACTACCTGCCTTTAGTGGGACCTCGTCATTGAAGTGACCCTACCATGTTGTGTAAAAAGCTAGCTACGGAGTTAGGAGTCCAACGTTGGACAATCCCTAGACAAGTATTTAAACCCGATGTAAAAAATAATCTTCAAAGATTACCAAACGAATTGCAAGAGAAGATCTACAAGGACATTTGGCAGGGACTTGCCAGAGCCAAATCTCAATTAGTGACTGTAGAACATTTGTGTCGAGAAATTCATAAGAGGAAATTGACCAAAGTCAACAAACAAGTCCGATTTGTCTGGATCAAGGGTGCGTTCGTTCTACTATTTCGCTTTAGACCATTTACATTTGAAGATTTTATTGACATTCTTGACCGTTTCCTGGAATGGCAGTGGTCAGAAATTACTCAGTACGTTCATTACTTTCGCTCTAGGAGAAGTGTTTGACTGACATGGTTATGGATACTTTACAAGAGAACATTCGTGCTTTGCCTGTGGAATTGAGAGAACGCATTTACCGTGAGTTCGTCAAAATACAAGTGAAACGAAAAGAATCATTGCATCCGTTACGTCACCGATGTTGGAACCACTGGTACCTAAATGCTATAAGAGGATTGATTCTGATGAAAGTGTTCCAGGGGCCAGACATTGATCAACTACTCGTGACCAAGAAGGATTGTGTTGTTGATAGTGATTATTTTTACTACCAGGTACACTTAGTGCATCGAATTCCAGAAGAAGAGTTAGAGGGTTACACAATGTAAACTTAGATAAAGAGGAAACTTCTGAACGATGTGTGATGTGCAAGTTAGTGACTAAATATTTTAGATACGTCGACGGAATACGACCACTTCTGTACAAAAAGTACACTTATAGCTGCCGAAAAAAGAGGGTATAAAAACGTTCTACCATGCCACGACCTTTATCATTCGTGATACAACAGATTCCGTGGAAGGAAATCAATGACAGTATTCAAACGGTGGAGGATTACCAACACCTATTACGAGAACTGTCTCCATTGAATTGGGGTCGACGTGTAGTGTGTGTCTTAGTGACTTGCTTTCTGGGATTTCGTTTACCAGCTGATTCTTTGTGGACTCTTTACGAACAGTACCTATTACTCCAAAACAAAACATGAAAGTGATCCCTTTAAATGTCCACGAGAGACTCATTCTGCTCAAAGCTTTGCGCTTTCATTTGGATACTTCTCAACCTCTACGGGAAAACAAGATTCGTCAACTTTTAGGTACTGAAGATGTGTACGACGACGTGTGTGTAGCTTGTGACTTACACCCTCACTGGACAGATGTACGTGACTGGAAAAGTTTGGGGTTTGAGGCTTGGGCTAAAGAAGTGGCACACTATGCCCAAGATTTGTCATCCTAAAACATTAAAACGTACCGTGAAAAAAGTCACTTTTAAACCTGTGTTAGTGTCAATACCAGAAGAACAGTCTGTCACCGAGGAAAACCACTCTCTTCAAGACAGGACTGTCATTGACATTCCTGAAAGACCATTTCGGGAGGACCCTTGTGTGACTGAACCAAGGAATGTACAGACTCTCAGAACATTACACACTACTCCTACGATTTCACCTCTTGATCACAAAAAATGTTGTACAGAGACTTGTTTATATTCCACTATGGTCGTTTTGTTGTGTTTTTTATTCCTGTACTTAACCATATGGCTTTTATGTATTTTTGTCTTTCGTGTTGTTCACCAATAAAGATGACAATAAACGTGTCCTGAAAAAGTATAAAAACTCTTGTCTTGTCTGTCTTCGTGTCACAAGTGACATTTTATTACACTACTACTACTATGGCTACCTCTACTGTCTCTGCTCCCTCTTCCTCCACTGTCAAAGTCATTGACGAACACGTAGATCGGACTAGTTGGGAGGCCTTGTATCTTCGCCATCCCTTTAACATGCTTATTGCTGGACCAAGCGGTTCAGGCAAAACCGAATTTGTCAAACGTTTGATCGAACATAAACATCATTTGATCGATCGTCCTCCTCAACGAATCGTGTGGTGCTATAAAGAGTGGCAATCGGCGTACAGCCTTCTGCGAGAAAGTCAAGGCGATTCCATCGTCTTTGTGGAAGGCATTCCTGTCGAAGACGACGGAATCGTGTCTGACCCTAGTCAAACTCATTTGGTTATTTTTGACGACATGTTAGGAGAAGACGAAGAAGAAATTAAACTCTGGTTTACGCGCAAAGGGCATCATCGTAATGCCAGTGTCATTTACATTACCCAAAATTTGTTTCAACAAAGTAAAGCCCATCGTACCATCAGTCTCAATGCTCATTACTTGGTGTTGTTTAAAAGCCCTAGAGATAAATCGCAAGTACAAGTCTTAGCCAAACAGTTAGGAACGCCTTGGCTGATTCATGCGTACGACGATGCCACTCAAACCCCACACGCTTATTTACTCGTGGATTTAAAACCCACTACTCCCGATTATTTGCGATTTCGTACCATCTGTTTCACCCCTGGTGCCAAGACGGAGGACCTATCGTGTACACGTCCTCGTCGTCGACTTAATCACCCCAAAAAATCTATAAAAACCTCGGTCACTTGGACTCTGTCTCACACATTGTCAACATGACGTCCCTTCAGTCTCATCTTCCCATTAAATTGATTCGTGCCTTGTACGGCATCAGTCGCGAAAAAAATCCACAAATACGTGCTCGTGTCTTAGAAGCTAGTCTCAAAGAAGTCTTACGATGGTTTACGGTGACAGCACGTCAATTACTGCAAGGCATCATTCAGATTCCACATCAAACCAAACGTTTTTTGAGAGAAACAAAGTTGCCTTGACGCAACTAGCCGATCCTCGCATCGACACTCAAACCAAAAAGCAAATCATTTTGAAACCTGGAGGAAGTGGATCTTTAGGAGGTGTCATCATTCGTTCCCTCTTAAAATGGGATCCTAATGCTCCCAAAGTTGTCCCCAAGAAAAAAGCCACACCCAAACGTACCCAGAAGAAAAAGAAAAAGAGCAAGGGTGTCAAGACCAGGTCACAACCTCAGAAAAAGAAAAAGAAAAGCCCACAGAAAACAGCTTTTACTCGCAAGAGAGTGTCTCCAACAACTTCTCCTCCAGCAGTGACACCCTCTTCCTCTTTAGCGGCAGTAGCCGCGGCTCACAAAGTACCTGCCCCCAAAGTCAAAGTCCAAGAGAGAACGGGTGTGTTACAGAGTTTACTGGATTTGTCCAAGCAAGAACTGTCTCGATTTAGTCCGTTGCGAACTCCTCCACGGCGTGTGTTGCCTGTCATCAAGTTGATACGACGTAAAGACAATCAGTGGCGACGCATTCCAGTATAAAATGACCTGAGGCAAACCATACGGATCAGTATTTTTTTGTGCTACTGCACGTCCAAAGATGTTCCCTCCAAGAAGTGTACACCGTTACCATCGTCGTTCTTCTTCTTCGGTCCAAAAAGGAAAAGGAAAACGAAAAAGACAGTCACGTCATCCTAAGAAGCGCTTAGTCAAACATCGACGTCACCCCCAGAAAAGGCACACTCGTCCAAAGAAAAAGAGGAGTCACCAAAGAGGAGGATTCTTTGGTGATTTTGGAAAACACATCGTCACCTTTATGACAAAGCGATAGTCCCCAAAAGGATAAAAGACCGTGCGACAAGTCATTGACGTTAGTGAATTTTTTTGGTTGTATGCCACGGAACCAACAAACCCACTGAGAAAGATGTCACCCCCAAAAAGACATTCCTCTTCTACCTCCAAAGGAAAGAAAAGGAAAGGACTGCCACCTCGTTTAGCCAAACATTGGGACATGTTGTCCGTCCTGTCCAAAGCTCCTTCACCCATGCGAAAAAAACTCATTCAAACAGCCTCCAAAGATGTTATTGATACCGTGTGCGAATGTTGTCTGAATGTCTTGAAAGGCACAATACCTTTGTCTAAACACCAGAAAGAATGCTTAGGCAAACATCGACACGTTCTTCGTCAAATGATCCAAAAGAAAATACCTATTCGTCAAAAGAAAAAGATGTTGGTGCAACGCGGAGGAATTTTACCCTTTTTACCCATGTTACTGAAAGGAGTCATGGGTACAATAGGAGGACCCTTACTGAAAGGAGTAATGGGAACAATAGGAGGACCCTTGCTGCAAGGAGTATTGGGAAACATGGGAGGATGAAGATAAAAAGGACCAAGAAGATAAAAGGGACCTCTGAAATCAAAAGATCTCAGACGTGATCCTTGAAATCTGATGGAAGGACGAAAACTAGCTTTAGTCCCTTACAAACGATGGATGGAATACCATCGTTGGCAAGAACAACGAACCCCACATTTACCTCCCAATCCTCATTTGACCGAGATGTCCCAGATACAACACGAATTGCAATCGTTGATGGATCGCAGCGATTTGTCAGAAACGGAAAAATCGCAACGGTACGGTCAGTTGTTGCAACGACTGCAACTCTTTCACCAGAAAGCTTTAGACGAAACAGCTCCACCCACTCTGAAAGATTTTAAGGCCTTGATGAAAAGTCCATCACCACCACCACTACCACCACCACCAGCGGTCAAGACAGACACAACCCCACGAAGGCCTGAGGAAGAAGAGGCACGAGAAGTTTTTCAAACACCGTCAGCAGCTCCCATTCCTAGTAAGATTGCAGCGTCCTTGTTGACCCCTTCCCCTACACCGCAACGAGAAGAACTTAAAGCTTGGGTTAAAAAGATGATGTCTACTCCACCTTCGACAGAGGTGAAAAAGAAAGAAGGGAAACCAGAAGTGAAAAAAGAAAAGAAGACCAAAGCCATTCCATTACCACCACCACCACCACCACTACCTTCCACTTCTACGCCCGTGGCACATCGGACACGTAAGACCGTTTCCAAACCACCCCCTCCTTCCATTCCGACTAGCATTCGTGAAAATTGGATCACTTATTAAAACATGGAGAAGGTGTTAACCAGCATTTACTACGATCCAGCTCATCCTGCAGGTTACGGAGGAGTTCAGAAATTGTATCGTGCTGCCAAAACTCGACTGAAAAGTATCCGTTTACCTCAGGTGCAACGCTGGTTACAAGAACAAGCCACGTACACCTTACACAAACCCATTCGACGAAAATTTTCCAGAAGTCGCACCCAAGTGGAGGGTATCGATCACCAATGGCAAGCCGATTTAGCCGATGTCTCTCATTTAGCCACCTACAATCGTGGCTACAAATATTTGTTTTGTGTCATCGACGTCTTTTCCAAATTTGCTTGGGTCGTACCATTGACTTCCAAATCGAGCAGTGAGTTAGTGCGAGCCCTCAAACTGGTGTTGAAACAAAGTGGTCGTCACCCTCTTCGATGGCAAACGGACAAAGGCACCGAATTTCTAAACCAAGCTTTCCAAAAAGAATTGAAGAAACGTGACATTCATTTTTTCACCACCGAGAATCCCGAAACCAAAGCCAGCATCGTGGAACGTTTTCAACGTACCTTGAAAGAACGCATGTGGAAATATTTTACGCATCAACACACTCTCAAATACATTGACGTCTTGCCACACCTCGTTCAATCGTACAACCAATCTTACCATCGGAGCATTGGACGTGCCCCCCAAGAAGTGACTCCCGACAACGAAGTGACCGTCTTCGAGCGCCTGTTTGGACCGTCCACGACAGTGCCTGTCCCCAAGAAAGGTGGAGTGTTGGCCACGGGAGATTGGGTACGCATTGGCAAAACCAAACGCACTTTCGACAAAGGTTACTTACCCAATTGGACCACCGAATTGTTTCGTGTCACTGAACGTGTGCGTGGTCGTTATCCTCCCGTCTATAAATTAGAGGACATGAACGGGGAAGTGTTAAAAGGAACGTTTTACTTACCCGAGTTACAACGTGTGACCAAAAAAGAAGACGACGTGTACGAGATCGAAAGCATTCTCGATCGAAGAACTCGTAAAGTAGGAAAGAAACGTGTCAAAGAAGTCAAAGTACGTTGGAAAGGATATCCTCCCAGTTTTGACTCTTGGATCGACGCTTCGCAACTCATTGACTATAAAAAGAAGTGACCATCATGCCCTTCAACACAGTCTCAGCTACTGCAGTGACCACTCCTTCCCCCAGTTCTTCTCTGCAAGATCTACAAAAACAACCCTTGTGGGTGTGGTGTGGAGAACGTGTGCCTAAAACTCAAATCGTCTTTTTCTGCCAAATCTTTGTGGTGTATTGTGTCATCGGTGCTGCCATTGCCAATTTGAGTTTGCAACAAGGAGATAAACAATTGTGGACCATTTTACTCAGCAGTTGCATTGGTTACCTTCTTCCCAATCCGTCTCTGAAATATTCCTCTAACGGAAACAACAACAACGGGAGCCTTGTGTCCAACGTCAGTTCCAACAGTCACCCTAACCATCCTCTTTTAGACACTCCTCTCACTTCCAGTGACTCCTCGGATACTAGAACTGTGGAATTATGAACAACCAATTTTACTTAACGTTACCCAGTGACAGTTCCATGGAGGTGTTTCCCAATAACACTTTGTGCTGTTTCTCGGCCAAATTACCTCAGGCCATCCGATTGGATCACGAAGCCCGTTGGGAAGTGGCTTTGGTAGAAATTATTCACCCTACACAAATCAAAAACATCGTCGAAAATCAAAACACTTTGACGATAGAAGTTTGTGACGATCAAGTGCAACAATTCATGGATGAACGCGCTAGTGGTAGTGGTGTAGCTGACTTTATGAAAACACCAAACCCCATAACTAAACGAACCACTTATCTGTTGAAAGTTCCTGCAGGTTATTATTTTAGTGGTCAACATTTGGTGAACACCATAGCTGAGAGGTTCAATTTCATGTTTAGTAAAGCTTTGGAGAAAGCCAAAAAAAGTGTCACCATCGAGTACCACAAAATATCTCGTCGCCTACTGATGAAATTTTCTGAGGACAAAGTATTGGCCATTACATTTTGTCCTGAATTGTATGACATTTTGGGTGGAGACCCTAAGTTAATCAAGATTGCAAAAGAAATACCAGCCGTGACCAGTAACGTGGATTTTGCGAAATATTTTCGATTCCCTGTAGAAATGAACCTAGGACTGAATTTGATTTTTGTGTACTCCGATGTGGTGGAGTACAACGTAGTGGGACACACCTCCGTACCGTTACTGCGTGTCATTCCTTTCAAAGTGGATTCTGCCACGAAGGCTGACGAGGAAGGTGGAAACACCTATCACGTTCACCGCGAATTTGTAAATCCTCACTATTTGTCCGTCAGTAAGCCGTATTTCGACACTGTCAACATTACTATAAAAGGAGATCTGGGACAAAATATTCCATTCACCAAAGGGAAAGTCACAGTGAAACTCCATTTTCGAAAACGATTACTCTAACTTTTTGTCAGTCATGTATCCTGTGTACCAAGGAGTTGCTCGACAGCGAGGACATGGTTTAGGTGATATGCTCAAATCGGCCTTTCGTACAGTGGTTCCCATTTTGAAACCGATGGTGACACGAGGATTGCACGCCTTAAAAGATGCCGCGTTGACACAAGGTAAAGAATTTCTCCAAAATGTCGTTATTGACAAACAAAGCCCCAAAGAAGCTTTCTTGAGAGCAGGCAAAAATGTTTTGCTTCAAACGGGCAAAGACCTTTTGGGTCGGCGAGAAACTCCTATAAATGCCCTGGGCAATGCTGAGTTAGGCATTCCTGCTTCCCTGAGGCCACAGCAAGGACAAGGCAGAAAAAGACGACGAAAACACCCTTTCAGAGGACTTCACGCCCCTAGAGCTAGAAAGACAAAGAAAAGAAAAACCGTCCGAGAGTTAGACGTTTTTGATTATTAAAAAAAGGAAAATGATGCACCGAGAGTCTTGTGCTTGTTCCAAGTCGGAACTGGATCTGTTTGCCATGCCACCCACCATGATGACGATGCAAGAATCCCAATGGGTCGAATTTCATCCCGTCTCCTCTTTGGTGGATTCCGCTCCCATCGAGTTTGAAATCAAAGGACAGCCCGAAGATTACATCGATCTGAATAATAGTTACTTGTATCTAAAGCTGAAAGTGATCAAAACCGACAACACCAATCCGGGAGCCGATGCCGCAGTAGCTCCCGTCAACAATTTCATGCATTCCTTGTTCAGCGAAGTGGATTTGTACTTGAATAACAAACTGATCAGCAGTAGCACGGATACTTACCCTTACCGAGCGTACCTAGAAAATCTCTTGACGTACGGAAAAGAGGTCAAGAACACTCATCTGGATGCTTGCGTGGTATGGAAACCTGACACTGCAGGTGAGAACACGTTTAACGACAGAGCCCTGACAGCCGATGACGATCCTCACAATGTGGGTTTTAACGATCGTCGAAGGAAAATCCTGCAAGGTCGTAGTTTAGAACTGATGGATCGTTTGCATTTGGACATGTGGTTGCAAGAGAAGTATTTGCTGAACGGAGTGGATATTCGCCTGAGACTCAATCGCAGCAGTGTCGCTTTCCATTTGATGGCTCAAGCCAACGAGTACAAAACCATCATCCAAGAAGCCAGACTTTACGTGCGACGTGTAGAAGTGTTACCTAAAGCGGGAAACGACATCAGTCAAACATTGAGCAGATCGACCGCCAAATATCCGATACGACGTGTCGAAGTGAAAACATTCACCATTGCTACTGGACTCCGATCCAAGATCGAAGATCATCTGTTCCAAGGACAGTTACCCAAACGTTTAATCGTTGGTATCGTCAGTAATGCAGCCTTCAACGGAGCCCACGATCAAAATCCTTTCCAGTTTAAGCACTACAGAGTGTCCAAAATTGAAGTCAGTCGCGATGGCAAGACTTTGTGTACCAGACCCTTCGAACCTAACTTTGCCCAGAAGAATTACTTGAGATCGTACTTGTCCCTGTACGAAGCTACCGGGCAACTAGGAACCAACACCAGTCACGGTATTTCGTACGAAGATTATGTCGGAGGTTACACTTTGTGGGCCTTTGATTTCACTCCAGACCAAGGCAGCGACGAGGGACATTTCCACCCTATAAAATCCGGTCAACTGCGTGTGGAACTTCAGTTTGCAGAAGCTCTCACTGAGACAGTCAACGTCATCCTGTATGCTGAATTCGATAATACCATAGAAATCAACAGTTTGAGAGAAGTCATTCTAGACTATTAGACACAATGGAAGACTCCTATCCCTCTTTAAACAGTGGAGAATCTTTGGACATGGAATGGGAGGATAGCGTGAAAACAGAACCCCAAGACGAAGTCAAAGAGGACGAGGTAGTCAAGTCCAGATGGCCAGAACAAGAACAACATTTAGTGTCCTGTTTTGCTAAACACCTAGCGGATACCATTACGGAATTGTCCAAGAAATATTGTTACGGATGTCAAAACGATCATCCCAGTCAAATTCAACACGATAAATGTATGATGATGAATCAAGAAGAAAAATTGGACGAGTATCTGGACGAAGCTTGGAGTCTCATCTCAGAAGAAGAAGTGTTGCATGAGTGGTATAAAGGCTTGCGTGATCTTTCCTGCCCTCCATTGACTACTCTAGAGATCTATCGCATCGAAGCTCTCTTAGCCCAGAGTGCGGAGACAAGGCGAAGAAACGGCTACTTGACAGATCGTTTCAAACAAAAAGTCAGAATTGAATTGATGACTTATCATTACCTGTGAAAAAAACAAAAACAACACAACAGAACATGGATACCTGGGAACTTTATTACCTTTTGAACAATAGTTCGTATACTGCTTCTTGGAATCCTGTCGTGTGCGCTAAAGATGAACTACCTCATCGCAAACCTCAAGACCATCAAGCTTATGTCATCAACACGGACGAAAGTCATCTTCCAGGCACTCACTGGGTTGCCGTCTACTTCCCTCAAGAGAATTGTGTGGAATATTTTGATTCGTATGGATTACCCCCTTTGGAAGACGATATCATTGACTTTATGAGAAGAAATGCCCAGACGACACGATACAATAATGTGAAATTACAAGGCACAGATTCCATGGTGTGTGGACAATATTGTGTATATTTTCTTCATCAACGCAGTCTTGGATATCCTTTAGAACATTTAGTGACTTATTTTGATCGTCACTCTTCTAGAAACGATGAGAAAATAGATCGATGGTTTTGTGACCATTATAGTTATCTTTTGTCTTTAGCTAGGAAACGTAGTGTACATCAATGGCCTCATGACTTCCATCAATGGAAATCTCACATGATTTCACAACGTTGTCAACCTTGTCAAAAATAATTGGTTTGATGTTACTTGTTACTTGTGAGTTATGACTTGTTACTTGTTACTTGAATAAAAAATGTTGTGTTTTGAAAAAAATGTGTCTGTCGTTTGTTTTCAAAAAACACTGTGAATATATGCTCTTTGACTTCTTTCTATCCCTCATCATGACATTCGCTATCATAGCGTTCCGACACTAAAACCGAGTAGGGATGTTTTCTATCGCGTCCGCGTTTGAACCATATAAAGCGGGTGGGTCTCCAGTCTGACCATTCACTGTTGACTCGTCAACCTATGAAGATGCCTTCCAGACTAGCCCAGCTGAACGAAGCTTATGTCAATTTGCATCGTGTCAGGCTAAACCTGATACCGAAGCCTGAAGAAATAGAGAATGTTAGAATGCTCTCCACAGTCCAAGGTCTGATAGAAGAGATGTTTAGAGAGGAAATTAAAAAAGAACAAGAAGAATGGACTGAGAAATACAGACTTCAGAAGAAGCAGAGAGAAGAACAACAACAGCAGCAGCAGCAGCAGCAGCAGCAGCAGCAAGAACCAGACAGAGGTTTTGTGGACTGTCGAGTAGACACCAAAGAATTCTCTTTCTCTTTTCGCAGAAGCAGACCGTATCCAATAGGAAAGCCTACTGCCAGACGGGGACGCAATCTTAGACAGTAAAAAAGATTGCCATTACTTCCGTGAACACAAAAAAAACAGCCCTTTTCAGGGCTACCCAATACTCTCGAAAAGACATACTCATTCAATTTGCCAAAATTTGTCATTAGAAAATAGAAGTGTGTCTATAAGCACTTCGTTTCTTTTGTCAGTAAAACAAAATATTCGTGTGTTTGTATGTTTACAAAAAAATAGAAGTGTGCCTATAAGCACTTCGTTTCTCTGTCTTGTCCAATTGTGTCTGTCTGTGTTTGTAAGTAAAAAGTAAACGTGAGTGCTTCTTTTAAGTCCGCGTGTGATGGTAAATTTGAGTGCTAGGGAATGTTTACTTTCACGTCCGTGCTTCAAGTATATAAATTGGTGCGATCGTCAGTCTGGCTATCCATCGTTGACTCGTCAACATTGAAAATGAGTAACAGAATTGCAAAATTACTGGAACTTCAGATGCACCTGGAGTATGCCAGACGTCTGCTAGACGAACTGGCTATGGAGGCTGTAGCGGAGGAAGCAAGGATAGAAGAAGAAGAGAAGAAGAGAAAGAAAGAAGAGGAGAAGGAAATGAAGAGAGGGATACTACCTCACCTCATGCTGAGACCTCAGTGTGAGGTCAAACCTGAGGTGAGGACGCCTACACAACCACTACCAACACCGCAGCCACTACCAGTACCACAACGACCGAGAGCTGCTGTCCCTCAAATTGAAAATTGGGAGGAGGAATTGGAAAGGCAGAGGCAAGAGTGGGAGCCTCGACGTCAGCATCCCAGGGTGATAAATAGAAGAAGAAGGGAACAAGTATTCACTATCCCTCAAACTGAGGAGTGGGATAGTGAAGCAAATCAACCTCCCTCTGCGCTCCCAACCACACGCATCAATTGGGAGCAGGATTGGAGCCGGCGATGCGTGTGTGGTGCCCGCCCTGGGAGATGTCACCATTAGCCAGGTGCATCTGAAGTTTAAAAAAACAGCCCTTCTCAGGGCTAACCAGATCTCTAGAAAAGAGAACTTATTCAATTTGCCAATTCGTGTGAATGTAGTGTAGTGTGACTATAAACACTCACTCTTTACTGATGTGCGTGTGTGTGTGTGTGTGTGTGTGTGTGTGTGTGTGTGTGTTTGCATGCGCGTTCGTTGGTGTGAATAGTATATGGGGGTGTGTTTTTCTTCTCTTCCTTCGTTGGTGTGATAGTATATTGTGTGTTTTATGCTTGCTCGTTCGTTGGTGAGGATAGTATAGTGTGTGTTTTATGCTTGCTCGTTCGTTGGTGAGGATAGTATAGTGTGTGTTTTATGCTTGCTCGTTCGTTGGTGAGGATAGTATAGTGTGTGTTTTATGCTTGCTCGTTCGTTGGTGAGGATAGTATATGGTGTGTTTTATGCTTGCTCGTTCGTTGGTGAGGATAGTATAGTGTGTGTTTTATGCTTGCTCGTTCGTTGGTGAGGATAGTATATGGTGTGTTTTATGCTTGCTCGTTCGTTGGTGAGAATAGTATATGGTGTGTTTTATGCTTGCTCGTTCGTTGGTGAGGATAGTATATAATATGTTTTTTTCTCATCCCGATTGTGTGGATGGTATGTTTGTGTGTTTTATGCTTGCTCGTTCGTTGGTGAGGATAGTATATAATATGTTTTTTTCTCATCCCGATTGTGTGATGGTATGTTTGTGTGTTTTATGCTTGCTCGTTCGTTGGTGAGGATAGTATAGTGTGTGTTTTATGCTTGCTCGTTCGTTGGTGAGAATAGTATATGGTGTGTTTTATGCTTGCTCGTTCGTTGGTGAGGATAGTATATGGTGTGTTTTATGCTTGCTCGTTCGTTGGTGAGGATAGTATAGTGTGTGTTTTATGCTTGCTCGTTCGTTGGTGAGGATAGTATATAATATGTTTTTTTCTCATCCCGATTGTGTGAATGGTATGTTTGTGTGTTTTATGCTTGCTCGTTCGTTGGTGAGGATAGTATATAATATGTTTTTTTCTCATCCCGATTGTGTGGATGGTATGTTTGTGTATTTTATGCTTGCTCGTTCGTTGGTGAGGATAGTATATTGTGTGTGTGTTTTATGCTTGCTCGTTCGTTGGTGAGGATAGTATATCATATGTGAAGTGAGTGCAAGGTATGTTTTCCTTCACGTCCGTGCTTGAAGTATATAAAAGCATAGCGTTCGTCATTCGCGCCATTCTACACAGAATAAAAAATGACTGGCAGCATAGAATTATTTAACAAGTTAACAGATAGTTGGTGGTGGATCATGGATGGAGCCTACGTGCTGGACAGACTTGACAAAGAATGGAAGTTCCCAGGTAGCCTAGACTTGGTGAACAGTTTGAAAGCAGCAAGTTATCATTTGCAAATGATAACAATAGAAGAAGCGGATAAGTTGAGAGGAATCATCAATCCTAAATACTTCAGAGTGGGAACCTTAAAGCAGGTTCTGGATACTGTGATCCAAGTGAAATGTTTTTTGGAAGACATCTTCCATTTAATGGAGTGGCCTTTTGTCAAAAAAGGCTTAGATAATATCAAGAAAGGCGAAGACCTAATGAGAAAAGTACTGGAAGAAGAAGTAAAGAAGATCAAGGAAACGTGGAAGAAAGAAAGAAAGGACAAAGAAAACCAAAAAAAGAAAGAAGAGTTTGAGAAATTGAACAACAATTGGATGAAAGTGCAAGACAAATTCAGAGCTCTCGGACATCCTGACTGGATGCCCGAAGAAGAAAAGAAAAAGAAGAAAGGAATTTTTGCCAAAGTGAGAACATGGTGGAAGAAGTGGAGACAATAGAAGAAGAAGACAAAGGCCCTTTTCAGGGCCACTTCCAATACCTCGAAAAGATCTTAATTTTCATTTGGTCTCCCCTAAACGAATATATATAAAACCCTTCCTCTACTAAAAGAAACACGAACACTCTTGATTCGTGTTTGTCTATAGCCCTCTCTCAGGTAGCTTGACGTCACAGTACTTCTCTTTTTGCTACATTGTTACCAGTGTGACGTCATGCCACCTGTCGCTTATCGCTCTACAAACCCACAGTCTCCTAGTCACCGCTCTACAAAATTTCCATTGTCGCTATACAGGCCCAGGGTGTTCTAGGCCCTCTACTCCATTTTCCATTGTCGCTATACAGGCCCAGGGTGTTGACCTACTTCTTGTCGCTATACTGGCCCAGGGTGTTGACCTACTTCTTGTCGCTATACTGGCCCAGGGGGGGTCTGTAATGCTAATTCCCATTGTCGCTACGGTACCCCACTATACTACTTATGAAATAAGCTGACACTATTACATCCGAATGTATCATTATTTACCGCAGATGACGTTGGGCCTTTTGTACAACACATTCAGCGGAAATAGACATCATTTTTTCAAAACGCACTAAAACTAAATAAACGAAAATATACATTGACCTATGACTACTTTTTAAAAAAAAATACTTTGTGAGATAATTTTACGAATATAATGCTAAAATGTGTGATAATGTTTACGCTAAACCCCCGAATGAAGTCTTTTATAAAGATAACCCATGCCAGCAAAAACAATAACTCTTCAGGGTATGACTACCTACGCAATGGAAAAAATCGTAAGCAATGGAGTAAACTACACAATGGAAATTTAATTTTAAAAAAATCCATATTGTATATAACACTGTTTCGTCACTATTTGAACTAAATAAAATTTCTGGTGATAAATTGATTCAAATCGTTATTACGACTCAGTGGTCTTAAACTTAGTAACAGGAAAGAGCGATAATCAACATGTTTTATAAAATTCAACAATTTATTTCCCTAGAATGCAAGTGGAAATTGTAAAAAGAACTTATGGTATTGCGAATTAAGTTCCAGGTAATCGTAGGATTTCTAACATAAGTACTAACGATTAAAGCTCTGATACTAAGTGGATACTTCTGAACAACACATCAAACACTGCAACCGACTTAATATGAAAGGATGGAAGTTGCCATGAGATCAGTGTATGAATATTAAATAGAGTATGTGTACGGTAATTTGCACTTACTAAAAATAAAATTGAGAATAGTGAAATGAATTTCTTTAAAATATAATAACGTTATATACTCGGCTGGAATGGGGGTGGGGTGTGTGTGTCTGAAATAGACACCGATGTACGTTACAGAATGACTTTGATATCGAATTTAACGATGATGACAATAAATAAATCAAATTTAGAGACATTATTTGGCTTTAAAAAGTTTTCGATTTTTAAAATAAAATTTTTTAAATAAATCGGCTCTTCGTTCAATGTTATTTGATCTGTTGTAATTTACTCACTCAAAATCAAAATAAATTATTTCCATTGCGTACTTTGTTTCCATTGCGCTAAAGAATTATACTATCCCAAAAAATAAAATAACATTATTTTATGAGTGACCTTTTCATTTGCAGAATTTTCTCCACAGGAAACAGCAACATAAATATAGTCAGCGGGATCATAAGATAGCTCCATTTCGTTTACCGATTTCCAGTGCACATCATGCTGGTCACTGCCATATGAAAAACGTTTTTCAATTAAGTTAATAATATAAAAATAACCAGTAAAAGATTTATCCATATTTCGAGATAAAGACCACTATAAAATCAAATATATCTCAGAAATTGCCATTGCGTATAATGATTTCCATTATGCAGCAGGTCGGTCTTCGAGTAAATTTACACTTTTATTTAAAATAAGTATTCATTTTGTTTGTTTTGATGTCAGTTTATCACCGGAAATCATATTTAGTTCAAATAGTGACGAAACAGTTTAATATGCAATTTGTTGATTTCCATCGCATATATTATTTCCATTGCGTTCCATTTTTCCATTGCGTTTTTTAGGCATAGGCCTACCGATTCTTCTCGGCACTTGGGTACGTAAAAAAAAAAAAAAACAGTGGGTACGTAAGAAATGTCAACATTGGCAACAACACGACATAAATTGAGTTCAAAAACACACGTACACTTCATTGTATGAAAAGCGGAAATTTTTACCAAGGAAGCAGATTATACAAATCCGCTGTCGTTCATTATATTAAATGTATTACAAAATTTTGGTACAGTTTCTTGGTGCGTAATGTATTTTCGAGGTTAGACTCGGACTCGACGATAGATCGACAAATAGATTTTCGCCTGTTTTTTGTCTTTTTTCCCCTCGACTTTACTGATAGCGGAGCGGAGATCTGTTTGTTGGTCTACAAATGACGGGTGATATCTAGAGATACCGGTATTTAATTTCAAATTTTAAGGTTTAGGCGAAAAGGAGGTAAACTTTAAACTCTTCAGAAGAAACGAAAACAAATTCATGTCAGTTGTTGTAAATATCAGTCTAATCTGAATATTGACATTATAAAGAAGAGATATATCTCTTTATTAACCCTCACCTCCCAATCTCGGATTCACAAAACTACATGAACTGTATAATGTTGCTCAAAACTGGTCAGAATTATTAAGAAAATATTACATTTTTTAGATCCCAAATTTAATGTTGCAACATACACAATTTATACCACAGAAATAAAAATTTACTGTAATAAAAAGTTAGTAGAAAACCTGTACAATATGAAAAATTAACAAAGAATTTGTCAAGAATTGTGCCCATATGACGATTGACATCGCTTTGTAGAATTGTGGAAGTATTCATGTTAGTTTGTTTAATTTTGTTGTCATTGATGTTATTTTAAAGATATGGAAGTTGACCTAACTGTAATTAAATTCTGAAATGGCAATTGTTGTTTACTAAATTGTGATTTCAGGTCAATGTATATATTTATATATAAGAACACTGTAATGAATATGCACTAGTTTTAAGAGTAAGGTATAATTTAACATGTATGTGAATCATCATTATCATTTCTCATGCAAACATGTTGAGGGGCACATAAAAAAAAGGCACAAAAGGATTCAGAAGTACCGGAAAGAATGAAAATTCTGTTTATTCTTATAACCAAATGTTCACACAACATTCTGTTGCTATTACAATGTGAGACAGTGACCCTGATATTTATGTTTTGGCAACCCCAAAACATAAATATCAGGGTTGATGTCTTTTTTTGTGGGGCTAGACATATCCCCTGATTGTTATGTTTCTGGGTCACACCCAAAAGCAAATATCATGGGAGATGTCTTACACTGTAGGACTGACTCAGCCCACAGTGGATTTGACCTACTAACAACGTTCACATCCCAGTAGGAAATCATACTACCCAAATCGGCCCATTTACATACTCAGCCCATTACATATTACATAATTTGGCCTATCAGTCCATGATTTGTGTTATAGTAATGTAGATGTAATCTCTTTTATCAATGGTCATTTAATATTTTTCTTTAAAATTAAAATCTGTGTATTTTTATGTTCAGTCCATCTGTATATGATTGTTAGTATTCAGTTAAAGTACAGGTCATACAGGTCATGTAGACATTCAATACCGACTATTGCAGTAATGAGTGCAGTTTTTAAGAATTTAATTACATATGCCTTTAAATGGCGATTATTAGAAAATTTTATAACAACAATTGATATTTAATTTTATCTTAGTAAATGTGCCTACATGACCACAATATGACATACACTTTAAATAGGTATTCACTAGTGAAGTAAGATAGAATAGACAATAAAGCACTCAGAGTAATATGTTGAAATCATGAGAACACGTTAATTAAATTCTTGTTTAAAACTTGCTACAAATTACTGAATAACTGGCAGAACCTTTAACAAGGATGTTGTGCAAACAATAATGCACACCCACATTAAAGATGCAAGTGGGTATCCAGGTACTTGAGTACACACTCATTGATAATAAATCCAGGTAATACAGTGAGCCATAGGGTACCTGTTTACCATACACAAATCTTCTTTTCTGCCAGTGCTTGTATAGGCGACACTCATATTGTTTTCAAGTTGACAATCCTTTTGATTGAGCTGCAGATACATGTACTTTTTCAGTGCTAAGCAGAGGTCTGCCTCTTCAAGTAAATAATTGACCATAATCCCATAGCATCTTTTCCCACATGACAATTTTTTATTTAGCCGTGAGTGTGGTACAGTGGCACGTAAAAGAGGGTGGTTATTTGACGTTACATGACGTGTTAAGTTACTGATCAAAGTGTTACTTATGATAAGCATCTGCATACAATTGTGAGGTCAAGGAAAAGTGTCAGATGATATTTATGATGACTAGACCACAACAATTTACAAGACGATGATGGGGATTTCAGAACTTTATCAGAAAAGGAGGATGAATTCTTGGACTTTGTACCAGATGACATTAAGTAGTGATATTTATAGGATACTGTGAAGTAAAAAATGTTGCCTTCAGGTTTGTACACATTTAATACAATTTCCCTTCAGTTGGGTAACCGGATAACTGATCGTTAGGATTGATGGGTAACCAGTAGAAGTTTTCTAAAATTTTGACAGCTCTAGCCCTCATTTAGAAAATCCTGGATTGGTACCTGACGAAGTTGAAAGGAAAAGGGTGATTTTTGCTGTATTTATTATTTCAACTTTATTAATCTTGTTTCGGGTGACAATTCTCTCAAATCCAGCACCTGCCATTAAAAATGTAATTGCATATATTTGCTAAATATTGAATATAATATACAAAAAATTAGTAGTTGACTGGTTTATATCACTGAAACTAGATATCATTTAGTCTATAAAATAAATACAAAAAAGATTGAATTCTATTTGATCAAAGGCTGAATTTCAATCAAGTTAAAGTATGTGAACATTGATGGACAAGGTCAACCTTAATGTAATCAAGTGCAAACATAATTGAATGTTATGTGTTTCTACTGAGAGCTGCATATGTTTTGAAGAAAATGAAATCTACTTATTCTGATTGTCATGAACTACCCTACACTTAGTCAGATTCTTAAGATAGGAGAGTGTGAATGTTTTGGACAAGTGATAATCATCCAAAGGACAAAGACAAACAGTGGAAAAGTACTCAAGTAATAATACATTTGTTGACATATAACACTAATAATGCACAAACACCTTCCCACTAACACTACCTCTCGTGATGATAATTAGATGTGAAATGAAGCAAGATTAATAGAAACTGATTTAAGTCCTGTTTCTTAGCTGTCTTTTAATTGTACAGTTCTGTCATTGCACTACATTACGAACTCACCGAAGTCGGTTTTCGTATTTGTATTATGATCCAAATATCACTGCAGACTTTGGCTTCATGAATTTACACAGCTTATCATTCATAAATCACCTATATTCTTTGTAACAGCTGCACTGATCTCTCATTATATGCTGTTTACCCACCAGTCACTGTTGAAGGTCAGCAAGGTTTGCCTTATTTCATAGGAGTGGCACTAGCTCATAAAGCATTAAGTTGGTTCTGCCGGTATTGCTGCTGATATGGTTATGCCATTCTAAAGAATGAAGACAAGAAAATGCTTAGAAAATACAGTATATCAATAATTAAGACTTAAAGAAAAAAAATACAGTGTTGTCTGATGGGCTGACAGTTAATTAAAATAAAATTTGTATATACTAAATCTGTAATGGATCAGTTTTGTTATGAGCCAATTCCAGAATGTGCTGACTGTGTCCGTCATGATTTCAAAATTAAATTTTCATGGACTTTCAGTCAGTAATGAGTCACCTTTGTTACGAGCTGATTTTTGAATGGGCTGAATATATTATGGGCCAAGAGCTCCAGTCACCTCAAAATTGACCAAGCCCCAAGTAGAGGGGCTGATATTGTTGCTTACAATTACCTTCAAATCATACAGGTACTTATAATCCTTGTTGGTAAATTGTAAGCAATGATTTGATCCCCTGTGGCCCCAAATATTCATATACACTTTTAAATTGACCTCTTAAACATATTCATCAGAGGTTGGTTGTAAACTGGAACATCAATGGCCAACATGTTTAGAATACATGACCACCTCTGTATGGTGTTAAGATATTTGGTCATGTGCTCTTATATAAATTTATTTTCATGGAATATGTTTTTAGATGATTATTAGATTGATTTTGTTTGAAGCTTTTCAAAAGATCAAACCAATTTAATTTTTCACTAGTCCAATGTAAGACCTACACCCTGATATGTATATTGTGTGGGTGTCACACTCAAACAATGTAAAGATTGGGGGTGGGGGGAGTTTTATATTGTTGGACTAATTTCTCACATGAATTTTCTTCTGTTTCAGATCAATAAAAACTTTTCAGGCAAACTCAGAGTGGTACTGTTTTATTTTAGGACTGCATGGTTAATCCAGTGTAGAAGTTTGATCCATACTGGTACCATACTAAAAATATGTACATTTTTTAATGTACATGAATTGCCTTTTATACTTAGTTTGAGGGAGATTTTCGAAATAATGATATCAACAGTATTTAATGCATACTTTCAAGTGTGAGTAAATAAAACTGAAAAGAAATTAAGAAAGGGAAACCTGCTTGAAAATGTACTTTTTCATTCTCATAAATGCAAGACTAAAAAAAATGTATTTGCGGATTTTCCAGTGCATACAAACAGTTAAATTCAGAAATCATTACAAAATATTTTGATTGATCTTTATTGTTTTCTTACTAGGCATATTGATTCTCACACCTGGATCATAATATGGTTCATTCATTAGCAACAGGAATATTGAATTTTACTGACTATAACCACATGAGTGTCATGTAACTACAATCGTAACAGAAGACCCCAGCTGTCATGCTTTGGAGTGTTAATTGGTTGCCATAATTGAAGGAAGAACTAATGGATTTAATTAATTAGTAGAGCAATGCCTAAATAATAAGTACATCATTTTTCTTTCATACTTACCACCAAGAATTTAATTTTGAACATATTGAAGGCAGATCGATCTGTCTTCATATCTGATTTTATTCAAGAAAGTGTCTGTGATTAATCTGTCAAAATCAGTGTGTGCAGCATGGAAAGAAACACAGTATCTAAAAATACAGACTGTTGGAAAACAGTCCACAATGATATAGGGGTTGTTTCAAATGACATGGAAATATTTTGAACTTTGTTGTTTTAGTTAATGACAAAAGTAGATGATGTAATGACCCAGGTGATATGATGAACCCTTTAAACTCTAAGCTTTTAAATGTTTTGTTTTTTATAGCAACTTGCTGAGGAAGCCAGTAGTTGCTACATTATTTGTATAGGGTTGCAAATAATTTGCAGCTTGATATAATTTAAATGATCGTGAAGGGAATTATGGTGTAACACCTCTGACTAACAGATTGGATTGCAATAAATTGGAGAAAAATTACAATCCTGAAGATTATGCAGATTTTAAAACAAAATGTATGATGATTTGCATCAGCTAAAACACAGCAGAACAATAAATATGTGGTCTTTTATTTTATTTTGTCATATAAAAATACATGTAGTAACAAAATTTTGGTAATTATTGTGACAGATACTGGGATCAGCTTCGCTTTAAATCTTTCAAGTTTGGAGTAGCTAAACTTAATTGATGGACTTGATTGGTCGATTGATTGATGGATTGATTTATTGATTCTTATTATTTAGGGTTGAATTCTTTTGTTTCATGACATGCACTTCCCTTAAGCATGGTAACTGTAGGTAGGTATGGCACTAGAAAAATCACATAATGTTACTGAAAACTCCATTTGATAATACTGTTATTGAAATGTCTATAAAACAAAATTGTTGTTTTATTGTTTAGTTACAAATTCTAAAGTATTTTGTTTGATTTTTCAGTGCATACCTGATGGTGTAGTTTTTGTTTGTTTTTTATGCCTTGCTGTCCATACTAGTCAGCTTTTGTATTTAGGTCTGTTTGGGGCAATATGGTTTGATTTAATTAATGCCAAATACCATTCCAAGTCAGGTTGTTTCCCCCAAAAGATTAAAAGTTCATGTTAAAGTAATGATTATTGTTTTCATATTTCATTTCTTATTCCCATTTTCCTACTGTTAGCATGGGTACATAGAATGGGGCAGATGCATCTCCCTGCATCTCATTAGAGGTGACTACTGGAGGCAGCCATTTTGATCTGGGATGTATCTGTGTTGATGTTCATGCTGAAATGGTCTTGGGCTCTAGTTCAGTTATATACAATAATTTAATTCGCTGCTTTATCTTTGTTTTCATTACCTTTGTGATGGTTGCTAACATATTTGGCACAATATAACCTTGAGTGTGCTGATGTGCCACTCAAACATTTACATACATGCACATTTATTCCTATTTTATCTTTTTGGATCAAAGGATGAATTAATGGACATATAAATAATAACATGTCGTGATATTTCCAGGATTCATTTTAATATTTCATTGCATCATCAAATGAAAAGAAGATGCTGACTCCAGCATTTGGTTTGAGCCAGAATGAAGAATATCTAATCATCAACATAAAGGCTCCTTTTGCTAAGGTACAAGTGAATTCACATTTTAATTTTCTTCACTGTTGACTCAACTTACTAATATATTTGTAGAATACTGTGATATCACCATTTTTCATGTGTACTAATTTTTATTGATTTTATTGATGCTGCAAAGATGAAAAATTTAAGACCCAGTGACAGAAAAAGATTATTCTTCAGCAGTGCAAGAAATTAACTAAAGATGAAAATTTCATTTGTTTACAATATCTAAAAATTACTATGCAAAAAAATTAATATTTTCAGGGTAAAGCTTTGTCTTAGTGTATGGTCTTATGATTCGGCACTGCTAGTCATTATAATCTTTGTGAAATTGTTTTGTATCAGAATAATTTATAAAATTATTTTTGTGGAGTACTTGATGTGAAAGTTTGGAAGGAATTGAGCAAAATTAAATAACTGTACAGGTGGAAGAGAAACCCCTGTTGTAATATTTTCTGTTCTGTGAGTATATTTAAAGTACCGTATATACTCGCTTATAAGTCTAGTCAAACTGCAGTCAACAAAGATCCTGATCTGCCATAGCATAGTGCACCTGCAGGTAAGGGTCTGTGTTGTTTGTTCTACTGATTACACCTATTATTAAGCTGCGCAGACCCAGATCTGTGAGGGCAGATCTGGGTCTGTGCAGGTTGCAGTAGGACTCTGCTTATAAGGGGGTATATATATAATGCTCTATATTGTTTGGCCATTAAGTCCATATGGAATATAAGACCGATTCACAAATTTTGTAAATTTTCCATTTTTCATCCAATCATAAGTCAGTGTAGAATATAAGACAAAGCTAGATTCACACCTTAACTGGTATTTTAAAAATATTTTTGCAACGTGTTGTAACTATCTGGTTTCATAAATATTAATAGCATCACTATCACATTCTAGATTAATTGGAAAATTGCAGTCACTGGTGTAACATGCTTCCTCCCAGTTTTGTTTGCTGTGTACTTAATTGCTTAGAATTAAAGGGGCAAACCCAATAAGAGTGTCTGTTTTGTATACATGTTTAAATGATACTTATATATTTTAGCAATGGAAGATTCAAAATTCTATAGACATTTTCCTTTTGATATCTTTAGTCAAAGTTTTACTTGGCTCCAAATCACAAACATATGGAGTTCACATTTACTTCAACATGGTGGTAAATTATTCTCTTATTGGATAAAATGGTACACACCTCCAGATTAATTACCAGTACCATCATTTCTCTCATTGAAATTGCAAAACCAGTAATTGATGTGGATTAATTATAGAGTCTAAAGAGAACAACGGGTTACTGGCAGTGTCTGTTAACCAAAGCCAGTATTAGGGTTTACACAGTTAACTTGCTTGGATTGTTGTAGAATCAAAGACCAATCCATGAATTATAATCAAAGAGAGATGCCAAAACAACAGCTTGTTGAGAATGAATACATGTAGTGCGTTCACATTATGTTTTGCTCTAAGCTGAAATGCAAAGCAGATCGTTGATGATCTATAAGTACATGTAATCTGTCTCTGTTCTGAATTTTAACCTTTATTATATTTTTATTTTTAACAAATATATGACAGTACTGTGAATATGATAGTTATGTGCTTAATCTATGGTATTTTTATAAATATTCATCATTATAAATATTCATCATTAATATGGATTACATAAATTTGTAATCAGGCTCGGTTAATGTGGGTACGTGAGAAAGTTTGCTAGTAGCTTTTCGTGGTTTGGTGGTTTTTCCCAGGGTTTTCCAGCGTTCTTCTTCCACCATTTATACTGGCCACCATGTATAGCCTATCTTGTGCTGAAAGAAGACGTTAAACCCTACAACAACATCAACATAAATTTGTAGAATCAATTATATCAGTGAAAAAGATGTACATTTAATCATTCGAGTGCATCAAATAAGTACTAGTAAATAAAGTATCAATTTACCTATAGCTAAAATATGATCAGGAAGAATGAGGCATAGTTCAAAACAGAGGGATAAAGAAAAATCAATTCAATTTTTTTTCTTCTGTGTGGAACAATTGCTATGCTTTGCATAATTAGTATACTATAGGGTAATGATTGTAAGTACAGCAGAACCTGTCATGAAAGACCACCCCTTCTTCCTATAATACTGGTCTCTTAAGATAGGCAGTCTCCCATGACAAGTCATAACGCTATATAATTAGTAAATCTGTGCATGGAGAGCCAGTCTCTCAAGACAGGCAGTCTCCCATGACAAGTCATAACACTATATAATTAGTAAATCTGTGCATGGAGAGCCAGTCTCTCAAGGCAGGTGGTCTTGGCATTGGTTTCTCAAGACAGGTGGTCTCTGTAGTGGTCTTTCAAGACAGGCGGTCTCCCATGACAAACGCTGTATATTTAGTAAATTTGTGCATCGAGAGCCAGTCTCTCAAGACAGGCGGTCTCGGCAGTGGTGTCTTAAGACAGCTTTTACTGTACTACTCAGCCTGTGAATTGTAACTCTTCAAATGTTTTCTTTTATTTCATTTTGGAGAAGTCAGAAAATACAAGCATACTCAAATGCATACAAAATACTGATAAAACGTTTAATATAAAAGCAATCATATTAGTCGATTACAATTTTTTGATATGGTAATTGAATGAGAATTAGTACAGCTATGTGACCAGTTTTAAGTTTTGCCTATTGTTTCTCAAAATCATTGTATTTCTGGTCCTTAAAGCAACTTTAATGACAATCCATATTTTCGTTGATTCAGAGTTTAAGACACAAGACCCAGACTTCCCAGTCAAGAACTAACAACTTCAATGTTGAAAAATATGGTATATGAAGCTTTAAATTCATAATCACTTTTGTATTAAATTTAAATACATATCACTTTATAGTCTTTGAAATATCCAACTGTCAGACGGAGATACAATTTTTAAAAGTGTATTTGCCAGAGATTATATTTGGATTAAAAACAAATGCAGTAAATTGTACAATAACTATTTTAGCATGTATGGTAATAAGGTAATTTTCTAACTTGCCATGTCCATCACTGATTATTACTTAATGTTTATTTAAATTTGTCAAAATGTCCAGCCTAAACACCAATCCTTCATTGATTGCAGGTAGCAGATACAGAGATCTTCATTGAAGAGAATGACTTTAAATTCTACTCTAAGCCATATTTTCTCAGGTAGAATTATTTTCTCAAATCAATAGGATATAATGAACTCTTGACTAATTAATCTAATTAATTATTTTGATGACTGTTATGATATTACTACATCCATGAGAATTTTAAAAATCATTATTAGGACAGAATAATCTAAATCAACTCAGATTGCTGCAGGCCCAAATTTTGTGTTCAAGTTTTCCACTTTTCAAGTTATTAATGTTGCAAGCAAATCAAAGATAGATATTTTCACTGTGACTGTACACATTATTTGAGTGATGCAGAGAATTCAGCTGATGATTGTTTTGAGTTATTGATGTAAAATGTACAATCTGTTGGTTGAAATTTACTCTTACATTCAGAATGAATGCAGTTTAATTTATTAAAAGATATTCTGTGACTTGAATATGAGCAGTTGTTCTTTCAGATGGAAGTATCAATCAAATAACTTGTAAAATTAGCAAAATTCTTCTGATGAAATATTATGAAATTTCTAATTGATATTTATAGTTGATTTTACTTCTGTTTTTCCGTGCTTAACATATATGAAAAGTGGAATTTCTTATAATTCAGTATATATTGCAACTTTCCTGAACTAATTGCTTTGTCACATCAGAATACATCTATGTAGAAATCTAATGCATGGTACTTTGTTTGCAGGTTGACACTACCTGGCAACATTGTTGAAGATGGGAGGGAAACAGCAAAATATGATTCAGATAAAGGTATTGAAATATTGACAAAGTATCGTTTTGGATATTAATTTCGAAAATGATCACTTAATTCCATGAATATTTCTCTTTGACTAATCAGTTGGTTTCATATTCATGCCATGATTAAGTCATTTTTAACTTACCTGGTCATAAAGTCAAGTACTATTATGTTATGACCCATGATTAAATCATATTTAGCTTATGTGGCCATAATGTCAAGTACTATTATGTTATGACCTATGATTAAGTAATATTTAGCTTACCTGGCCATAAGGTCAAGTACTAGTATGCTGTGGCCGAAGTCATTTTTTTCTCGCCCATGTGACAGAGAAATCTTGCTTTTTTGCTAAACTTACTTTTCTTGTCTCTGGTTGTCTCAGCCTGGATTGTTTCAGTCATGGTATCCATTTGCTTGAAACTGCTTTTATTCAGGAACGCAACCATTGTTGTCATCTCATTGGTTTGATGGAGTTGTTTTAAATCAAACACCAACACTTTTACAAATTTATCAAGATATTTTGGAGGAGAGAAATGAATAACATACAAAAAAAAATATAAAAACAACAACAGAGACGAGACAAAAATAAAATGGAGTACAAGCTAGGGAACATCTTGACTTAGGTGGAAGAGCAGACATCGTAAATGTATACTACCTAGTGGGTACCTATTCCATGTATACAGTACATTTTTTTGAAAATTTTGAGTTTTCTTGTTGATTACCAGTATATATTGTTAATGCAGATTGCCAATGACGAGATCACATACCTAAGCCTACCTGAATGCCCAGGACCTCCTGTACTTGGAGTTCCTGCCACAAATTTAAAAAAAAGATTCCAGACCTTTTCCAAAACTTTTTTTAGATTTGTAGACTTAACAGCAACTCCTGAAGAGCTCCAAATCTGCATACTAAAAGTTCCCCCAATGCAAAAGAGCAGTCATGTTACTGATTTCTGACTAAGATGGTTGGAGTTATGAAAATGTGAGACATTTTAAAGACTTTTTAGTCATTTTTCAATTTTGCAAGTCAGTAACAGGTTTTTTCAATATGGCTGGTCTTAATGGGTCAGTGTGTGGGTCATGCAGTTTTTAAAGTTTTACCCATTCAGTTTGAGGGCTTGGCGTATACGTGAGTATATAAGGTATTTACTGCTATGGCTGTTGACCAACCCGTCCAGCTGTCTGGCCTACAAACTAACCACAGTAATATATTTTCAGTCTCAGCTATAGACATAACCATCCAGCCATTCAGATACAGTTGATATGGTATGGGTTCAGTTGTCAAACATCATTCATCCATACCATCAGTGACAACATCTTATGCTGACTTTGATGCCTAGACTGGCCAGTCAGATGGCTGGCCATCCGACCATAAATCTGGGTTAACCAGCCAAGACAGCCAATCTTAGCAGCCCAGCCATCTGTCTTAACCCATCTGTCCATGCTGACCCAACCAACCATGCCAGGCCATCATATTAATGTACAAAAATGTTCTGGATCCACCTCTTGTAGCCTTCCAGTACAGAAGATTTTGGGCAATGCATGCTGATTCAACAGCGTTGTCTATGCTGTACGGTATGACATATCATGGGACATACCCACTGGAGGAGAACCTTCAAGTCAATGATTGATCCAACTTAGAGTATCCTGATAGTTTGAGTCTTACCATGGAAAGAACCGAATTCAGTTTCCAAGTGGCCATAAAACAATTTTTTTTTATTCTACCCCCTATGGACCCCACCCACCCACCTCGGCCAATTACCGGTACAGCTTACACAGTCAAGGTATTAGTTGATAAGGACAAGGATGGCATACATCCATCTTTCAGAATTTTACCCCAGTCTTTAAAGATTGTGGAAATAGCCAGTTGCTTATCAGAGAAAATCAGCAATCGTGAAAATAACCAGGTTTTTTTTTTTCAGCAAGTCAACTTCTGTCCACCTTTTCTCCATTTTGGTAAAGGTCGAACAGTAACACCTATCATAAGGATGTACCTTGCCTTGACAAAGATTTCACTGCCATAAATATGTTGTACCCTCAGTATTACAAGGTGGACAGACACGTTTTCAGTGCCACATCAGAACTTGTACTGAATATGGTTACTTTTTCCTCTCCATTGGATTTGGCCTCTCTTGCGGCTTACCATTTGGCAGAGAAGGCAGAGAAAAATCACGCTTGGGATGCAGTAAGTTGCATCTCCAAAGTCATTAATAGGGTGGCCCATCTTGCTATGGCTAAAAATGCCCTCACAGCTTGCCTAGATCTAATATAAAGGGATACTTTTTGGCATTCTGCATCTCTCCAACCACACCTAGTACTGACTTTGCACTCCCTTCTTTTTGTGACCCCACTTGTGTTTGGAGGGTGCATGGAGGAAATTTGAAGACAGGTGGCAGAGGAGTTGGCTCTGCACTTATTAGTACATGATCTATTCTTGGCTTGTCCTCATCATGAGCAGCTTATGATGGGATGACAAGCATCAGAGATATGATAGAGGCTATACTCTTATATGACAACCTTACAGGGGCATAGCGAGCAGGAGATGATTTTTTATCTATCTTATTGCAAACAGCCAAGGATGGGGGAAAAAAATCAGGCATCTTAACCCCAAACAATGACTTATCTCCTCTACCACCCCTGGCAACCCTAAGGTGGGTGCTGGGTTCCTTCTGTTTGAAAGCTCATGGACCAGTTTATTCCCTCACAACCAGTGGTTTATTCAATTTGTTTTGGAGGGGCTCTGCATCTTGTTCAGCTAGCCCATTCCCCTCTCATAAGTCCCCTTCAGTACTGAGACTGCAACTGACCCCATGAAGATAAACATCTTGCAGGAAGAGGTAAAGACATTTTTATAATGTATATATATGTATGTGTGTGTGTATATATATATATATATATATATATATATAAAAGAGCAGTAGAGGTTGTTCAGAAAACAGCATCCCTGGACTTTTATTCCAGGCTATTCTTGTTCAGTAAAGCCAAAGGGAACATTACAGATTTAAGTAATCACATCTTTTCAACTCAGGTCCAATGTTTGTCGTTGTTGTAGGGTTTAACACCATTTTTCAGCACAAGATAGGCTATACATGGCAGCCAGAATAAATGGTGGAAGAAGAACCAGGGAAAACCCTCGAAAGAACCACTGACCCACGAGAAGCTACTGTTTGTAAAGGTCTTGGAGCTAAAATACCGAATTTCTATGTAAAATGTAGATTCTTTTACAGTGGTCAAGCTAGACTTTAATTTTAGGGAGAAGCGACTTCTCCGTTTGGAGAGAGAACATGGAGAAGTGAGAGCTTAACGGGGAGAAGTGGATGCGACGCAAGAAACGCAGTATATATACACACACACCACTCCCTCGATAACTTGCATTCTGATAACTTGTGAACCCGCTTATTTCGTGGGGTCAGGCATGGATCCCATATTTTCAAACCAGAAAATACTCCAAAAAAATGATCCCAATTCGTTGACATTAAAGAAAATCGTGATCATAATTGGTAACTGAAATTTTGATATATCGCTTGGGTTTTTTTTGTTGATAAGACATGGAAATTTTAATCAACATTATGAAATTATCAACTTTCAGTAAGAAATATTATAATTTGTTACATTTTTGTTCCAAACAACATTCTTAGTACACTGTAATTAATAATATTCAAGGAAATTTTGATCAATGAAAATTTCACACCAAGTGGAGGCATTACTTTAATAAATAAATCCCAATAAAATATTTTTTTATGAAGTGAAATTTGTGTTTTAGTTCTCTCTTAGTTCCTGTTAAGTGTAATCATCCTAAATGCAATGTGTCCTCTTGTATGACCGCTCCGGTGGCCTAGTGGTTAGAGCGTCCGCCTCGGATGCGGGAGGTCGTGGGTTCGATCCCCGGTCGAGTCATACCAAAGACTTACAAAAATGGTACTAACAGCTGCCTCGCTTGGCGCTCAGCATTAAGAGGTTAGTGTTAGGACTGGTCGGCCTGGTGTCAGGATAATGTGACTGGGTGGGACATCATGCTACATGTCTGCGGCATGATGCCCCAGTGCTAGACATCACTATAAACTGCCACACTGCAGACATCGTAGCGATATGACTGAAAAATTGTTAAAGCTACGTTAAAAATCATAATCACATCACATAATCACATCCTCTTGTATGTAAACTTAAAATGTGTCAATCTACCGTAACAGCTATGTTCGCGAGCGTTTTTCTCTTGAGAACCTAATTAGGTGCTGATTGTGTTTTCATATCTGTCTAGTGGAAGTGAATGTTGTATTGTTGCACTGTAATTAAACTACCCTAAATTAACCTACTTAAATGATAGCTGTGATCAAAAATAGTAAGGCAGCCAAGTAAAATTAATACTTCGTAAAATAAACAACTTTGTTTCACAGATACGGACCATTGTACGGTGAATGAGTTTCAGAGAATTCCTGAGTTGGCACTTAGTGTTATCCTCAAGGATGAGAAAGTTCACTGTTACTTGCAATGAAATCATGGAATAAATATTATACTAATTGAACAATACAAAAATTGAATTTCAATGCAGACAATTGTCTCACAAAATAAATGTTGATGGTTTTGGAAAAAGTAATCTTGTTTGATGCTTCAGCAGTTAGTCTGGTTCCCTGCTCCATAGACTCCCTTCTTCTTCGCACTGTAGTATTATATTCTTCGGAGGAAACCAGGTTAATCAAGAAAACAAAAAGCAGTGACAGAATACACAAATGTTTTTATGTACATGTGGTTTGTTGAAACCATTTGGAATGTTAACGATCTTTCAGATGTTGGACATTTTGAAAATAAATATAATTTTTACAAAATAATGAACAACTTCATTAGAAAAGGCGCTTTACTGCATTATTCCCGACATGATTATAAAACAATTTAGTCATTAAACAGCCCCATTGTGCGCGAGTTATTGAGGAAGAGGTGTGTATATATATACATATATGTGTGTGTGTGTGTGTGTGTGTTCTCTTATTTGAATTATGCCTTCTATTTCCCAGTATTCATATTTGCATTTAACATAGGATTTAAGCAATATTTTATTTTCAACCAGACTTTTTTTTGGCCATATGACTCTAAAAGAGAATAATGGAAACTACATTGTAACAGAATTTAACTGAATAACCAGATTTCATTATTGTAATTGCAAGTTAGTAAAAATGCTTAATCAACTACCTTTTATCAGTTTTTTTTATATGCTAAATATTCACAAGAGTGGCACTTTGAAAGATTTCTAAACCTGTTTGAAACAACCCCTGTACCATATACATGGGGGCAAATGCACACGTCTTCAGATCATACTGTTTGTCCTAATTTCTTTGTTGTGGATAAAACATTACTGTAAATATTCATACATAACAGACTAAAATGCATAAAATTACAGACATAACTCCTTTATAGTCAGCATATGAACTAAACTCTTCTTTCCAACCAAATCAACACAGACATGTGAGTGCATCTATTTTTAGAAGGAGGGGTTTTCGTTAATGTAACCACTCATTTTATATAGCATCATTTCAACAGTCCATTGATAGGATTACAAATTTATGGTTTATTTATTTGCGTACTTGTAGGAATTTTAGGCATTGGTTAAATAGTATCTGCTTCACTGCTTTTTTTCATATTTTCACAAATACAAGTCATGTCAGAAAACAACTCGACCTTACACTGTAAGTTACAGCGCTTCTCACATATTCCACAAGATAGCATCGTCCCATACGTTTCTGACCTACATAATTGCATTTTAAAGTTAAATCTTAGGTAACATAATACCTAGGCTTTGCTTTCTATAAATTGTATATTTTGCTGAATATATTTGCCTGATGATTTACGAAAACAGACAGTCCAATAAACTGGTACTTCCTAGACAGGAATGTCCACCATTATTTCCCCGTTACTGGTTCACTTAACAGTGTCAAACTAATTTTATGATGAAATAGTGTACAAGAGGCAGTTAAAATATCCAGATCACCGATTCTGTTCTTAAAATACAAATTGCTATATACATACTATTGTTAAAGTTTTGAAACACAAGTTTGTATGTTTTTATCGTCAAAGGATAACATATGGAAATCAGGCAGTTAGAGATGCTAACTCGGGCAAGGGTTATTGATCAATCAGCTATCAAAACACATGCCTGTGAATGTGCAAGAGTTTGTTTGTCAGCGTAATTGATATCAAAACTAGGCCTAGCTACTGATGGCTTGATGAATACATTTCACTACAACACAACACTTGAACTAACCTGGCTAATTTGAGGGGGCATCTCAAAAAGCATGATCAGTCAATGTACCTCTAAAAGAAATGACAGCTCGAAGTCATTTTCGCTCTCCTAACAGAAGAAGGCGAAGTTTACATTTTTTAGGCAACTTAGTCTCCCACTTCACCTGGTAGCATGACCCCTGCTTTTAGATTAAAAGTTTTTATTGTTACCGTTTTGTGCCAACCTTCATCAGTGTTAATAACTCAAAGCATGAGCTCCAACTTTTGGGGTTTTTAACTGGGGCCAAAATACACCATTCCCATGATAATTTGTGAATCCACTTAGAATGCGGGGTCGGTCATGGATCCCATTTTTTTAACTTGAAAGTACCAACAAATTGAGCCCCAGTATGTTGAAACATGAAGAAAATTGCAATTAAAATTGCACACTGACAACTTAGTATATCGCTCATTTTATCATTGGAACAGTTGATATGACCTGGAAATTTGAATTATGAAATTATCAACTTTTGTTATTTGTTAAAATTTCAAAAGAACATTCTTAGTACACTGTAAATAACAGTATGCAACAAAATTTGATCAATGGAAATGTAACTGATGCCTACTTGAGGCAGCACTTTATTAAATAAATACCTGTTAAATAAGTTTTTTATCAAGTGAAATTCGTGTTTTAGTTCTATCTTTTAGTTTCGATTTAAGTGTAACCATCATAAATACAACATGCCCTGTTGTATTCAAATGTGAAATATGTCAATCTACCGTAACAGCTATGTCTGTGAGTGTTTCTTTAAGAACGTAATTAAGAGCCGATGTTATTTTGATCCCTGATTTTTGTAAGTATTTGTTGTATTGTTGCACTTAAATAAAAGCTGACCTCCTTGTATTACAACATCATTTTCAATTTTTGTATCAAAAAAAGGGAGTGAAATAAATGAAAAGTTAAAAAGCATGCAAATCCTATCAGTGTTATAGCTTGCAGCTCTGGTCAAGTGTCAGGTCAACTCATTTCAAGTGTTCAATCGAAACAGTTATAATTCTTTTGTGAACGTAACATAATTAAACTACTTCAAATTAGCATACTCATTCACAAATGTTATAAAAGATAGCAACACTAATGCAAAATGAGTTCTTGATGAAATAAAATTTTGTTTCACAGATACATTTTATTAATGAGAAGCTAGTTTCAGAGTATGTAGTTAATATGTAATTCCTGAATCGGCACTCGGAGATTTCTTCAAGGATGAGAAGGAGTTTCACTGTTACTTGCAATGAAGTCATGGCATCAATATTTTACTAATAGAACAATTTTTAAAAAATTGACTTTTGATCTTGACTCGCTGATTCATGAACTACCAGGCAAATGTTTTTTGGACACAGTTGTGTGCGAGTTATGGAGGGAGAGGTGTAGCATAGTTTTACTTTTTCAGTCGGATGTGTGTGTGTGTGTGTGTGTGTGTGTGTGTGTGTGTGTGTGAATTTTCATCCCACTTGTGTCACTGAGATAGTTTAAGGGAATGTTTGGAAGGAGCTGTAATGAATAGTTTCTAAAAGTGTGGAAACATTCTAATTTACTTCTGTACAATTTGATTTCTTTGTTCTTAATTATAGGCTTATAAAAATTAACTTAATTGTGTGTTGGAATAGCTTCTGTGTAGAATTGAATGTATCCCGTTTTTCAACAGGTACATTTCTCATCACAGTGCCAAAAGAGATGAAGGGTCAGTACTTTGAAGGACTTGATATGTTGACCAAATTGCTGGCTCCCAAGGGTACAACATCTGCACAGGCCCCACTGATTCAAATTCTTGATTCAGGTCAAAGCAAAGTTTTGTTCAAGTTATGTCACACCTGATTATTAATATATTATGGTTGAAATTACAATTACTCCACAACATTCTTTTTCATTATGGACATTGTGGCATTAAAATATGTGATTGTAGACGCCAATTTAGAAAATAAAAATCACTTCATTAGTAAGAAATTTAATATTGTTAACAAAAATTGATCAAAAATTTTTCTCTTGAGCTTATGCATTATGTCATGATGTTGTCAAAGGAAGATAAGTTTTCTGAATTCTGTAACATCAGATATTTGTGCAGTATGGTATGGTATGTGGTACAGTTAAAATTTCAAATGTTGGATAAACTGTTAATTGTAACAGAATATGATTGTGTTTATTTGCCATAAGAAACATTTTCTGTGAAACTTTTTACAGATAACAAGGTTGATGATGAGGTAGTACAAACAGAGCTGGAGGAGACTTTTGATTGGTTCATTGAACAAATCCCTTATGTTGAAGAGGAGACACCTCTAGGTGCTCCCAAATATGGATTTGCTATGCAGAGATCTGGAGTCTTTAACAGACTGCAGGTAAGTTAGTAGCATTGCCAAAACACAACCAATTTCAGCTTGGCAGAGCTTGCATGACTGAAAGCACAGTATACCATTTTCACCCCAGTCTTTACATGTTTTGAAAATTTCTAAGCACTATGATGAAGTTTTCATGCATAAATTTGCATTTGTGGCCCATGTTTACCATTTTATTTAAAGGTTTGGATTTTTTTCTGGATTCAGCAACACACAAAATGAAAATGATGAAATAGATGGGAAGCATCAGACGTTTGATTTGCTGACCCCCCCCATTCTGAAAGCAGCAATCTCTTAAGGAGTCAGATTTTAGAAAATAAGTACCCGGAGAAAAGGTGTTCTTCTAATTTGCATTGCAAGGAAAAATTTACCAATTTTATGATATGCTATTCAGTCGCAGTATTGGCCCATGGGCTTTATTAAAACAATTAACTGCATCATCACCCTGGGTCGGTGGTTCTCTCCAGGGTTTTCCCGGGTTTTTCCTCCACCATTTATCCTGGCTACCATGTATAGCCTATCTTGTGCTGAAAAATGGCGTTAAACTCTACAACAACAACAGCAACAACAACCCTGTTTAGATCTTCCTTGTCAACAGTGACTATAGCATACCTGGAAGACATCAATCAAAGACACATGGCAAATTCAGTTATTTTGAAGGTCATAAACAGCCTAATCCCACTTTTCTCTCACCTGTTTTTTTTTTTGAGAGCTGTGTGTAGTCAGATCTTATCCCCTCCAGCACTTCATCCATCTGGACACATAATGTTTGCCCATCTCATTTTTTTCCCCACGGAAATTGTACAGATTATTTAGCTGTCAGAGCCAGTCTCCAACAGGGAATGGATTTCAGTGAAAGTGTATGCAACTCTTTGGTTTACTAAATGCAGAGGCAGACTTGATTCATTGTGGTTGCCTTTCTTGACCCCTCTGTAGATGGCACTTCTGGCTCAGTTGTGCCCTTTTCCAGTTATCAAGATCATTCTGTTACAGTCATCTACCTTTGTCTGCTTGTTATATAGATGGTTTCCCCAGGAGGGTTAGATCAGAGAGGTAATGGAGTTTATTTCATAACATTAATGCAGTGTGGGTAAGTATGTTCTTAAAGAAACGTCATGTATTAAAAAGTATATTTCATAACATTAATGCAGTGGGGGTAAGTATGTTCTTGAAGAAACGTCATGTACTAAAAAGTATAGTTTTTCCTAATCGATTCCTCCTCTTTTCATAACTCTGAATGAAAATACTAAGGCAGATTGGCAGGAAAATTGAAATAATGTCAGTGGATTCAATCTGTCTCATAGTCTCTTTCAGAAGTTGTTTGATACCACGCACAGCATGGATCAGGGGCCCCGAGTGGCCGAGTGGTCTAAAGCGCTCACCGTTACGGATCACTGCCATCTCACCTCTGTCTGCGTGAGTTTGAGTCTCAGCTCGGCTAACGTGGACACATGAGAAAGCCTGCTAGTAGCTTCTCGTGGGTCAGTGGTTCTTCCTGGGGTTTTCCAGGGTTCTTCCTCCACCAATTATACTGGCCGCCAAGTATAGCCTATCTTGTGCTGAAAAATGGCGTTAAACCCTACAACAACAACAACAACAGCATGCATCAAACAGATGTGGTCACTTATTAACCTAATTTACTTTCAGAAGGCTGAGGACAGTAAACCTTATTTGCATTAGTCATCAAGACCTTCATGATTTTCATTTAAATTGGGATTTTTCAAATTTAAACCAAGTATGTATCTGTATTGTTTTAGGCAGAGCTAAGTGGGGTGATAGATGTAAAGGACCCCGATACCACACCAGCTGGAGTATGGAGAAAACAACGCTTACAGGAAGAGCAGGAAAAATTTGATCAAGAACACTACCTGTAAGTTTGGTCTTCAGAGTGTGATTT
Source organism: Megalonaias nervosa (assembly GCA_016617855.1). Taxonomy (NCBI): domain Eukaryota; kingdom Metazoa; phylum Mollusca; class Bivalvia; order Unionida; family Unionidae; genus Megalonaias; species Megalonaias nervosa. The sequence goes on from JAECUM010001323.1 coordinate 70,857, forward strand.
TTGTCTTTTGAGTGCAGATTGCAAGACATGGGTATCATTTCTCCAGTGGTGGTGGGAGCACTAGTAATATCAAATTTTAAAGTTGGAATATCACATTTAAAGCTTTTTAAAGTCTTATGTAGGAACTTTACATCAGATCACTTTTTGGATATTGCATTATCTTAGAACCCTTGTTTTAAAGTTAAAATAAATAGATTAACAAAGCAGTAAATATAGAGTTTTGCAAAATCATGGATAAAATGTGACTTTGAATATGATATAGTATATAAAAAAGGACAGTAAACACTGATTTACAAGCTTGCATACACTCACACATTCCTACTAACATTACCTCTCATGATGATAAATGTTAAATAAAATAAGTAGAAACTGATTCATGTCCTGTTATTCGGCTCTCTTTTGTTGTACAGTTGTACAACCTCTCATGATGATAAATGTTTAAATAAAATAAGTGGAAACTGATTCATGTCCTGTTATTCAGCTCTCTTTTGTTGTACAGTTGTACAGTTCTATCATTGCACTACATTAGGAACTCACCCAAAGTCAATATTTTCACTTGTATTCTGGTCTGAATATCACTCCACAGTGGCTCCATGAATATACACAATTTTCCATCCACAAGTCAGCAATACATATAACAGCTAAACATGGCCACAATTGAACACTATTCATTGTTCCAATTCTTTGCTTCCCCGCTTATATTTCCAATGCTTCCCTCCACCGACCAGAATGCTTGATGGGGGCCCTGTGGAGATGTGCACTCCTACACTTCTGTCTCTATCTTGACTGCTTTATATTCTCATAACACATCAATGTACGTATGACAGCTTGCTTTCCACACAGCATGGGTATCTTGCAGAAACACGGTTTTCCTTAAAATCGCAACATCAGAATAGTTCAGTCAGTATAAACTATGTTCACTCTTGGCAACATGTTTTGCCCAATCTGTTAATCTGATGGGTTTGTGAAAACAGGGTGCATCATTCCTCTACAGACTTTCCTAATAGATAGAAGGCTAGAAATATTGCCAAATTAGGTTTTAAATAGCTGGAGTTATAGAAACTTTTACTTTATCTAGGCATATTGTATTTTATGTGTGTCTTCAAACCCTGTTTTGTTTTCAGACACTAAAATTTATTTGCCAAAATAATTTTTTAATGCCTTGTAATTTTTGGATAATGTTAATCCAATATATTTTTCATGAACTTATGTTTCAGACACAATCTAAGGAAACTTCATGTCTTGTGTTCAAGTAAACTTCTGTGTGATTGCCATTAACTTTACAGAGATGAAGTTTGCTTCAGTCTAGACCAAAACAGCCTGACTTGATAACAGATTTTTATTTTGTGGTTGTCATTGACCTGTTACGATGTTTTTATTCTGTGGTTGTCATTGACCTGTCATGATGTTTTTATTCTGTGGTTGTCATTGACCTGTTATGATGTTTTTGTTCTGTGGTTGTCAATGACCTGCTCTGATAGTCGTTATCAAACATAAAAGAAATCTCACTTGGATGTGAATTGATGCACGATTTTGTTAGAAAATACTTGTGCTTACTTAGAATCATCTGATGAGATCAATAACTTTCCAATAACACAATTTTCAGTCCTTTATATTACATGTCGTGAAAGATTCACCAAATTGAATTTGTCTTTTTTTTAAAAAAATTAGGCCCATCATGGGGAATAAATACTTGTATGATAGTGACTATACAGTGATGTTTGGAAGATTTCAGTAGATGCATCATCATGTCTAATTTTATTCATTTATTTTTTTCTTATTATCAACATTTATTGGACGATTATTTATCATTGTTGATTTTTGAGCAGCTTGATTTAGTTAATCACTGGTTGGTTGCCAGTGTCGACATTATTATCCAAGAGTTCGCATTAATGAGCAGTTCTTAGAGTCTGACAGTCATTGTTTTGATTAAAGACAACTAAAGGTAATATCTGTATTTTAATTAGATGTCATGATCCCCTATTTTACTGCACTAAACAGTATATCAAAGAGTCCATATGTATAGAAAACAACAAAAAATTTGCCCTTGTTGGCAGTGCACTGAATAGAGCATAATGGGTAGTTATTGTCCTATGGCTAAGTAACCAGCTCTGGAGATCACAGAAAGTGAACTTAAAAAGGAAGAAAGAGAAAAAAATGAAGCAAAGAAAAGAATAAAAACTGGGGGTGTTCTATTGGTAAGTATATTGCATCCATTTTTATGTTAGTTCAAACACTTGATTTGAATTACATGTCATGATTGCTGTAAATGTTGATTGTGTTTATTGCAGCAAAAATTTTGATTTCATTTGTATTTGCCTCATTTCAGCTGAGATCTATTTTGCCTGGGATATTTCATGAGTCGGTACTAAAGACCTAGTTTTTGAAGGCAGTAATTGTTTGTTTTTGCAGTTGAAAACTCCAATTGTTCATGTCCAGAACCTGACTCGTGTTCGGTTCGCCAGTAGTTTCCCATATTCAGGTAACTGGTGGTGCCTGTTATGCACAATTGACAACTTCCTATGATCATGCTGTTTATTTGTGGCCACCCTCTAATGAGATTAAAAAACTGTGCAATCAAAGAGTCACTTGTGGAGCCCAAGCCAATTCACCACAAAAATATGGACCAAGTTTCTGATTTGTCTGTGGTCTGTTAGTTATCATGACACATGGCTATTGTACTTTTGTGAATTTTGAATTAATTTACTTTGATGGTTTCACAAATATAAGAAATATAATGCTTATGATAACGATGAATTCTTGGCCTTTATCCAGATGATACTAGACAGTGACATCTATAAAATATTTTGAGTCACAACAGGACGGACTGTGCAGGCTCTGATACATGTATGGCTGTTTTCTGGTGGATGGATATATCAGATACTTCTCACAAAGTGCTCAACAGAATTTGGCCAAGTATGACAGAAAGCATTTTGGCATAAAGGTCTTTCAGTTTTTTGTCAGATGATGTTGATGAACCATCAAATATGGCTGCATTCACTCAGCTAGATAATTCTTTTAAATGACTTCTTTGCAAAATCTGTTCAAATGATGCTGATTTGCCATCAAATATGGCCACCATACCATTAAATAATTTCTCATAAACTACTCAACAGAAGTTTACCAAATTTGATAGAAGCACCCTTGCAGGAAGGACATTTACTTTTGTTCAGATGATCCTGATGCACCATCAGATATGGCCATTTTTACTAAGATACAAAAACCTTTAAACAGTTTCTTCTCCAAAACCACTTGACAATATTTGACCGCATTTTGACAGAAAACATTCCTGCTAGTAGGTTTTTCAGATTTGTTCTAATGATGCTGAAATTTGATTGTATATGGCCACCATTACTAAAAACTGAAGAATCTTGAAATGAATTATTCTGAAGAACTGTTAAACAGAATTTGACCAAATTTGACACACAACATCCTAACAAAGTTTTCAATTATACAAATATGATGCCAAGCAAATATATGGCTGCCATTGCTAAAAACAGAAAAACCTTTAAGTGACTTCTTCTCAAATACTGCTCAATAGAATTTGACCAAAATTTAACAGAAATCGTCTTAGCTTAAAGACTTTCAAACTAGTACCAACGAGGTAGTCACTTTAGTGATAGGGTGCATGGGTTTTGAAAGCTTTCTGTGACAAAATCCCACAATATATTCAATATGATTTGCATATGCCATTTCTCACAAAATAGATGCAGTCATGCTCCCATCATAAGAATTCTTATTTATTTTTTTATGGAAGGCATTTTGAATTGCTCAGCACATCAACTACATTTGTCCAATAAACTGTAACATTTGGCAAAACTTTATAGAAACTTAATGGTCTATCAACTAATTCATTTTTTCATTTTATTATACTTTAAAAGAAAGACACACAAAGTTGCAAACTCGAGGTTTTGTGACATCCCTTTTTGCAGATGCTGTATTGGCTCTTTACAGATATGGCCTGTATATGCTGTCACCATAATATGTAATTTTGTATCAGTACATGTACATGAATCTGAATGTGGAATACAGTTTTGAGCATGTTTTTTAGAGCTGACCTTTATGAAGATGAAGCAATACAGAATCTATTGAGTTACAAAGCCCCCTGGAGTGCTGAGCTTCAACAAGTACAGAGGAGCATGCCAGTGGAGGATGCAGGTAATGATAATAGTATTCATGTCAAGGCAGTGTTAGTGCGAAGTATATGACATTGCAGTAACTTTTCTGATGGTGGAATCATAATTAGTGCTTTGGTATAGTTTCCATTGAAGTTTGCCCATTTCCTTATATTTACTATTTCCGTGGTTGTTCTTCATATTTTGAATGAATTGTTATGAAGATAAGACAATTAATTATCCCTTTCCCTTTGATTTTGGATTCAAGGTTTCAGTAATAAAAAAATTTGCACTACGATTCAGTTATAGTTCCTCAACCTTTTGATAGATTTTCTTTATAATTGCCATGACTCTTAGACAGTTCATTCAGTGCTATGCATGTTGTGGTGAAGGACACAGTCTTGGTAAATTTGTTCAGGTTTTTTCTTAACTTCAATAATAAAAAAATTTGCACTACGATTCAGTTATATTTTCTAAACCTTTTGATAGATTTTCTTTCTAATTGCCATGACTCTTAGACAGTTCATTTAGTGCTATGCATGTTATGGTGAAGGTCACAGTCTTGGAAAATTTGTTCATTTTTTTTTTTAAGTTCAGTCATTGTTTATATTTTCTAAACCCTGTGATTATGCCATTATGATGCTGAGACAATCTGACATGTACTCTTGCCCCTTTGATCATGGGGTCAACGTCACTGTAATAGAATAGTGACACTAAGGTTGTGGTTAAAGTTTTTTAACTGCCTATATTTCCGAAACTTTTTAATGGAAATTGTTCATAAATTGGATGAAACTATATAAAGCTAAGAATTTAATTGTGAGACATGCTTGCTGAGCCATTTGACATAGAGGATAACAATCTAGCACATTTTACACCAATGCTGAGCATGGGCTCGAAATGCAGGCCTGACCCTGTCCTGAACTATTATATTTATTAAAAAAAACAAAAAACAAGCAATCAGATTGGATACCATTACAAAATCCACACAATTTTACTGGATATTTCTAGTGATTAATGTGGACCCCAGAACCCAATCCAGTACTCACCCTCATCCCTAGGACAGTGATTGACGTGTCATAATACAAAATCCCTCGAATGTGTGATGTATCTTCTGGCTGTAGTTGCATAAATAAAGTTTAGTCAGAAAATATTTGGAAATGTCATCGCAACTGAAATTTTTGTACATTTGACTTGGACTGATGGTTACCCTAAAAGCCATATAACTACACAGTTATGTGAATTTCCACCCAGTAGTGTAGGAACTGTGGCAATTGACAATTGACAATTGGATATAGAGGGTATAACATATCAATCCTGCTGACGTGTTGGGTAATTAGTGAAGCATACAATTTTCTGCTGAAAAATGGCTTAGAAATAAGAGTGATGTATTTTAAAATTTCTTTCATCTTAATGTTTTTTTTTTTTATTATTAATATTCCTGTTCAGACTTTGTTAATTCTACCACTGTTATATTTTTCAAGGAAAAATAATGACTTAGGTTTTTATCTGTACATATAGTGTATTTACCTGGTTGTAATGAAAAATTATGTTTTGTTCAGATTTGCTTGCATCTTTATTATAAATATATATTTTATGAATTTTTTTGGTAAAGTAATAACAGTGTTCCTGTGTGGGTCTCGAATTCTGGAAAAAGTCTTAAATTTGAAAATTGCTTTTCCAGGCCATGAAAAGGTCTGGAAAAATTTTAAAATGACTAAAAAGTCTGGAAAAAGTCTTGAATTTTCGTTGTTCTGGAAACCGGAAATGTGACTGCTCTTTTCGGACCTCTTCAAGCATTACTGTAGAACGCAACATTTCAAGGCACATATATCTGATAAATTCGTGGGAGAAAGCCACGCAGTTTTGACTGGTGTTTGCGGACTTGTTGGGGATTAATCTACATTGACATTTTTACATCCAAATGTATTCGTGGTTTGATGGTCAACTGTCTATTTTTAGCATATATGACATTGGGCCTTACGTACAACATATTCAGCAGAAATAAACAAGAATATCATTTTTCAAAATGCAGTAAAACTAAATAAATGAATATATATGCTGACCTATGACTACTTTTTAAATACTTTGTATATCATTTTACAAATATAATGCTAAAATGTTTGAGAATATGTACGGAAAACCCCTGAATTACGTCTTGTAATAGGTCACCCATGCTAGCAAGAACAGTAACTCTTCCTCCTGGCACGCGGGTCCATAAAAATGTAAATAATGCTAACAATACGGCATAAATTGAGTTCAGAAACACACAAAAACTCCTTTTATTACAAAGCAAACATTTATACCAAGGAATCAGATGATACACACGTGTTATCATTTATTATGCTAAATGTATTGAAAACGTTCAGTAGTTTTTTGTGTAATGTATTTTTGAGGTTAGACTCGGACTTGTATTTACAAGTGATGGGTGATATCTAGAGGCATTGGTAGGCCTATTTAATTAAAAAATTTTCATGTTTAGTATATGCAAAAAGAGGTACAATTTACATTATTTTGAATAAAAGAAAACCAGTTCGTGGCATTTATTGTGAATATCATTTTTTTCTGAATATTGACATTATAAAGAACAAACAGTCGATCTGTACATATCACTTTATTTAAAAAATAAAATAATCATAAATATTTCATGAGAACTCTGTGCCAGTTCCTTCTCTCACATTCATTGATTTCGCAATTTAATACTGCTTCATGAGCTGTATAATATTGCTCAAAACTGATCAGAATTATTAAGAAAGTACAAAAAATTGACATCCAAAATTTAATGTTGCAACATACACAATTTACACCATAGAAATTTAGATTTACTGTAATAATAAATTAGTGGAAAACCTGTGCAGTATGAAAGAGTGAATGATGAATTTTCCAAGAATTTTGTCCATGTGACTGACATCCGTTGTAGAATTGTGGAAGTATTCAATGTACGTTATTTTTCTGTTTGTTTATTCTTTGTCATTAATTTTCAAGATATAAAAAGTGACCAACACTATCTTATCAGAATTTAATTCTAAAGTGGCAATTTCTGTTTACTAAATTGTGATATCAGATCAACATATATATATACAAGAATATTGTAATGATTATGCACTATTTTAAGAGTAAGATATAATTTCAACTTGTGCATGACTCATCATTATGGTATTTTATGAAAAAGAATGATTGCGGGAGGGCACTTAAACAAGGCACAAAAAGGCTTCAGAAGTAACCAAAACAATGAAAAGTAAATTTATTATTAAAGCTGAATGTTCACAAAACATTTCTGTATTCCCATATGTAAGAAATATGCAAATGTCAGCTTGAAATAACATGAGGTCATGGTTTTGCAAAAAGTGACCAAGACCAATATTAAAAATGGTAGACAGTGCATGTGTTTCAATGCTTCCTGAGAATTTATCTGAAAAGATATCATGAATATGAGTTCAATTTTAGATCCAGCACACTCGAATTATGCAGAAAACATTCCATTTTATTTATTCTAAAATTCTGAAAAATTCATCCCCTGTTGCTGTCATTAAGTCAGTAAACTTGTTGCATGGTTAGGTTTGGAAATTTTCAGTTTTGGTCTGACAGAGGTCTGGAAAAGGTCTGAAATCTTTTTCTAAATTTGTGGCAGGAACCCTGTAATAAGCCAAGGATCCAAAACATCGCATTAAGTACTTGACTGTCTTAGGTAATAAAATTAAAAATTGATTTTAACTGTTGATAGAACAGGCCTTATTGTCTTGATTAGGATTTTTCTTAGAGTCCTAGTTCCTCTCCCTTTGTTATAAATAAGTTGTTTAAAACTAAGTGGTTGAAGATTTTACTGTTTGCAGACAAACCATATTAAATAATACACCATACTGATGCTTTTTTGTGAAATTCACATTCTGGTTTCTATGATGGCCTTCCTCAAACTCAATACCTGAAGAATATAGTTAATCTTAAACTGCTAAAAATTTACATCTGTTATAAAAACAAGTTCAACTGTATTGTTGAAATAAGTAAAATGAAAATTGTGACATGTTGCTTAAAGCCCCAGTGCTGTCATTATACGCAAAATAACAACTCTTGTTGCCTAAATGGTTAGAACATCAGCCTCGGATGTAGGAGGTCACAGGTTTACACCCTGGCCAAGTCATACCAAAGACAAAATGGTACATGCAGCTGCCTCGCTAGGCACTCAGCATTAAGAGGTTAGTGTTAGGACTGGTTGGACTGGTGTCAGGGTAATGTGACTGGGTGGAACATGATGATTCATGTCTGCGGCATGATGCCCCAGTGTTAGACATCACTATAAACTGCCACACTGCAGACATCATAGTGATATGACTGAAAAATTCTTAAAGCTACATTAAAAATCCAAATCTCACACATACAAATGTGCAAAACATTGTACGTGCCAAATCATCTGAATAATACTAAATCTTGAAAGATGTTGGTTCTAAACATCATTGGATTCCATTAAAACTAAATAATATCAATATTTCTTCATATCATGAGCCATGTAATTTCTTCCTCAAATTGAGAAACCCCAGCCATTTTTCACATGGGTACAAATTAATATGGTGTTGGTTGGTGACATCTCAGTTTTAAGCTGCAGTCCAAGATTTGATGATGTCAGTGTTGCAAACATAAGAAGCTAAGACCACGCTATGTCAGTTTGTCTGAAGGCCAGGTTCATGCTGCAGTGTGTATTCCAGCGCCCCAGCTGATCACCAGTATTCACCTGAGTCTTGTTTTCTTCTATTGCATGCTTTCTTCTCAGATCCACTTTGAAAAAAAACGGGCATGCATCTTATTATTTGCTCTTCACTGTGTGTGCCACATGTGAATGTTGCTGTTATTAGATTAGTCACTAACAAAATTTGTCAAATATATCATATCACTACTTTTGGAACACTCTGGAATGGATTGGAATTACAAGCAACTTCATTTGACTAAATTATAGGGTGGCACCTCTTAATTCTAAACAGAATATTTGAATGTCATTTAAACCTAACATCTTGATTATTTCAAAGAATGGTTTATGTTAGAAAGCTTTATTAACAAATCATTTCTTTCCTTCCAGACTTTAATTCAGTTGAAAGAATGGTGAAATTTATGATAAATAGCAGCATTGGGGCTTTAAGGTATTTTTCTTTCTGTGGTATCAGTCTACAAAGATTTATTTCTTTGAGGGCATTACATGTACATAGACTTTCCATATTTGAAAATCAAGTCATTTTATGGCCATTAGTTCTCGGGCATGAAATCTAGAATACCTTAACATATCTCGTAGTGTTTTTTTTTTTTTTTCAGTAATACTTACAGAAGAGGAAAAGGAGAAACTGAGAAAACTTCCAAGGAAAGAATGTATCCTCACTGTCATACCTGTAATGGTTGTAATGAAAAAAGGAAGTTTGGTACTCTTCTCCTACCATTCTTAATATTTTGGTTGAATTTTAAGAAAAGGCAGAATCACCTGGGTTGTGTATATTTGGCAACTAAAGCTAACAGTTATGCCACAAGACATGCATGCAAATTTTTTTCCCTGACTGAAGAGCTTGCCATCTGAGCCCTGGCAAGGGAAAGGCTTTTTCACCAGGACTGCATTCAGTAATGCTAATGTTTGGCAGCTGCAGGTTGATGGTTTTACTTCTGGGGGGCCCATAATGAATTGCTTTGGGCAACTAAAGGTAAAGTCAAGAAAGCTGACTTTCCACAAGCTGTGCAAAGGGGTATCTAGTTGCATGCTTAGTTGACTTTGAGGTTTATTTAAAGCTGTTTACCTGATGATTCTGACTACTGATACATTTAAAACTATTTACCTGAGGATTTTGGCTACAGATACATTTAAAGCTATTTACCCAATGATTTTCACTACAGATACATTTAGAACTATTTACCTGATGATTTTGACTACAGATAAATTTAAAACTCTTTACCAGATAATCCTGACTACAAATTTAAAGCTATTTACCTGATGATTCTGACTTCAGATACATTTTTTAAAGTAAGTAAATGTTTATTAATACATGAAAAGGAAGGTTTAAAATGCTTGTGTAAGCTGTTGCTTAGAGAAGTTTACCTGTCACTAAATAAACAACCATATCCTTTTGATCAATAGTTTTCAGTCTGTAAAGTTGCATTGATGTGCTCTCAATACTATACACCATAATGTGAAGGGATAAGAACATATTGTTAAAGAAACTTAACAAAGATCTTTATTGGTTATGTGATCAGAATGCCACATTGTCCTTAACAGTTCATTCTTAGATCTGATAGATGATAAGGTTCTACAATCTGTTTACCTAGGACTGGTTGACATTATGTTTGCTTATGCATATGACCACAGGACAACAGAAGGGGAGAATAATGTAAGTTTAGTTTATGAGTGATACTGAACTTTGGTCTTTTTTAGTTTAAGCTATGATTTTAAATCAGTTCATGATTTCTTGCTTGGATTGCAATGTTATTTTAATCATGACTTAAAAGCATGAAATTTACTTTAAAGTTGAGCTAGTAACTAATATTTGCAGGAAATATTAAGTTCTATTATTAACTACAGTATAACATATTTATCATTCCCAGTAGCACATTTTAGGGTAGGATTTAAAATTATCACTATGCCTGTCAGTCTGCTTATAAATATTTTCATTTTCAGAGCAAAGCTCTCAAACCATTCAAAATACATATGTCAAACAAGTTGTTTAGAGATGTCTTTTAATTCTTAGAATTTTCCAAATTAAATATTTATCATTTTACATTGGAAACAAAGTGTAGCATAAATAGTGGATAAATTGAGAATGTGGGACTACATAGTACTTTTAGTTACAGTCTTTACATAAGTTGGGGTGATGGTGGTGAATATGTCTTCTCTTGATGACTCTTGTTTTCTGACCTAATCATTAGAAAGGATAATTATCTGGACACTTACTTTGTCTAGATAAGGAAACGTACAGGTCAATTCAACATCATGGAAACAATCCTTTATTATTGATCATTGTCACATCAAAACAGATAAATGACCTTAAATTGTATGGAACATGCATAATTGATTATTGAAAATCCATGTTCCGATGTTGGAACTTAATCTTTTCATGCTGTTTCTGTCATGGACCATATATTTTGGTCATCATGGATTAACAATGCCAAGGCTCTTAGTGGATGGATTAAGTATTAGAATGTCACACAAGTATAGTTACGTAATCGTGGACATCTATCCCAATTCGAAAGTCACGCAAATATAATTATGTAATAGTGGACATCTACTAGATCATGTGGAACTTGTCAGTTCACAGTGCAAAATGCTCCTTTTAACTTGTACAAAATGCTGTTTAGTATTAAGAGACTTTCTCACCAGAACACAGTCATGTATGTGTATTGAAAGAAATGAAAGATAAATTTCCTTGCAAAGAATCCTGAGGCTATTTATTTAGGTACTTTACAAAACATAAGAAAGTTTAATGATATTAAATTTTAATTAGATTCTTCTTTTAAACAAACAAAAAGAAAAAACAATCACGCAGAAGTATTACAGGGTTTCATTCTGTTATTAGAATAAACAGTGCAAGAATGGTGTGATTTACCTTTTCACTCCCTTAATCACTTCAGATTGTTTGCTTAACATTTTCCTACACAATGAAATATACACAATGCCGTCCAAAATACAACCTCTACTAGTCCAGCCTCTGTTTAATACTTACAACCCAAATATACATGTCCATGCAACAGATTTTCTTAGGAACTTTACACATGTTTACCTTTACCATAGACCTACTGTTTTTATGCTAACTCAGCAAAGAAAATAACACTGCTTTCTGTGACTAACAGCTTAAAAAAAATATACTTAGGTAATGACAAGTTTAATATTATGAAATGGATGGATGCAAGTATAAACAAAGTTTATAGGTTGACAGGTGTAGTGGCTGATGTCAAAGTAAGATTGCCACTCATCGTTCGGTAAACTCACAAAAAAAAAGTTATGACAGAAAGTATCCTTTTTTCATTCAAGTCACTATGTTCTTGTGCACTAGTCAGTATAGTGTACACACATCTACACATTTACAATATTGTCATACTCTCTGATAAATAATGTTATTTTCAAAGTTTAAGGGTAAAGTTACAGAAGAACCTTTGTATATCATGGCTTGTGTATCTTCTATTGTTTTAATTGTTATGCATATTTAATTTAATTGTTTGTCTGTTTTAAATTTTTTTTATTCCATTACATTTTATTGTAATGTAACATTGTTTGCTGGACTTGACCTTGTCGAAAATTGAATTCATTTCTGCTTGACCCGATTGACCTTTTTTAAAAAAAATTTATTTCATATATGTAAACAACTAATAATAGCTTCATTATTCTCTATGTGTATGAGCTCATTGACAGAATTATTATTCAGGTGAACAAGAAGGAGTAAATGTGTTGATCAGGGTCAGGGTTTTTGAGATTCCCAAGTGAATTTTATAGGTTATTGTGTTGTAGATAAACAAGGCTCATTAGATCATTCTAGAAGGTTATTTTCCGTTAGGTAATGGTTGTTTTTAGAAAATGCTAATTTGTGATCTGAGGTCAAATAGAGAAATATATTATCTTGTGACTGTGAGGATTTTACCAGTTGTGCTTTAACATCTAGCACTTTAAATTGTATTATGTTGAAACCAGTTTGGGCTGAATTTTATTTTCTTCAAATTATTCAAGTGATTATTTTCTCTGGAAATACAAAAGTGCTCTGATAAAATTCTTGGATAAAGACATTCATTGGAATTTATACTGAATTCAAACCTGGAATAATATTTCTGTGATTGAGCAAGAGACTGTTGACACATCAGCACTTTGCAGACCATAACAGACACATCATTGTCTTCAATTTTGGATCTCTTCGGGACTTGAACTGAGTTTTATTCAGGACATTTTATTACTAGGACTTGTGTCTTTAATTCTTGGATTGTTTTGGGATTTAATTCGCAATACAGTAAGTTCTTTTTTTCTCATTTTTCACTTTGTATTGTAGGGAAATAAATTATTTGTTAAATTTTACAAAGCTTGTTGTCTTCACTCTTTTTTATTACCTATTTTAAGAGCATAGACTCGTAACAGAAAATTGGGCGCCCGTCCTTGTGATACAAATTTTGCTAAAATATTTCAGAAAACTTTGTTTTTGACATTTTAAGTCCCCTAGCTTCAGAATTTTTTAAATCCCAAGTATTAATTCACATTTTAGAAATCTTTAGTGAGATCAGCAAGATTTTTACAATGGCATCAAAAGTGGAGATCTTCATTTCAAATCCTACTCAGGAGCAGTTAGATTCCTTGAAGAAAGATGATTCAACTTGCCAGAAAATACCATCTTTCTGAGGCAAAAGTTTCTTTAACGAAGCAAGAAATAAAAAATATTTTGGTCTAATATTTGGTGGAAAAGAATGTTTTGGATAAAAGTGCTTTGGTTTTGATTAGTAAGTCTGTATCAAACTCTAACGTAAAAGTAAAGGAATTAAAATACAAGATGGAATTAGAGTTAAGAAAGCTTGAACTTCAGAAAGATAAAGAAGAAAAACAAATGCAAATGCAATTAGATAAGGAGGAAAGAGAGAGGAAAATGCTGTTGGAGAAGGAGGAGAGAGAGAGAAACAAATGCAATTACAGAAAGAAGAGAAACAAATGCAGTTACAGAAAGAAGAGAAACAAATGCTGTTGGAGAAAGAGGATAGAGAGACAGATGCAGAAAGAAAAGGAAGAAAGAGAATTTCAATTTAGATTAAGAGAATTAGAGCTGGCAAGTGAAAAGCACATCCCCACTTTAGATACAAATTCAGGTTTTGATGTTACTAAGAATATTAGGTTAGTGCCCCCTTTTAGAGAAAAAGAAGTACACAAATATTTTCCTCATTTTGAAAAAATTCATGATAATTCGAAATGGCCAAGGGAGCATTGGACTCTATTATTACAGAGTGCACTTTTTGGCAAAGCCAGAGACATCTATGCTTCCCTGTCAGTACATCAAAGTGCTGACTGATCTGGTTAAGGAATGCATCTTAAAGGGTTATGAGTTAGTCCCTGATGCTTAGCCAAGAAAGGTGATCAAGATTACGAAAATCTCAGACAACTCATATTACTTGAAGAGTTCAAGAATTGCGTCCATAGTGACATTAAGACTTATCTTGATGAGCACAAGGTCAAAACCTTGGAAAATGCTGCTTATACTGCTGACAAGTATTCCTTAGCTTATAAAGTTTCTTTTGTAAGTAAGTCTTCCATTCAGCAGTCTTCTGGTAAAAATTATTTCAGCCTAATATGAGCCCTTCTAAATTTCAATCTGGCACAACTTTTAGCAATCAAGTTTCTAATAAGATTGATCAGAAATCCTTATCTCTTCGTATGTGTACTTATTGCAAGAAGAAAGGACATATTATATCTGATTGCTACGAATTGAAAAATAAGCATCAGAATCAAGATAAACCTATTCCAAATGCTCTTATTTTTAAGAGGTCAAGGTCATGGTCATGTATTGAAAACAATACATTTGTTGGGTCTAATAAACCCCAGTCTGATTTTATTATGGAGAATTATGAACCATTCATGTCAAAGGGTTCTATATCACTCATGGGTGATTCGGCCAGTCTTATCCCTATTACAATTTTAAGGGACATGGGAGCTTCTCAGAGTCTTTTATTATCAGGTACTTTGCCCTTTTCTGAGAAGTCTTCTTCTAATGAGAGTGTTCTTATTCATTATTCAGGGAGTAGAGTGCAGCTTTGTTAATGTTCCTCTCCATTGTGTAAATTTGTCATCAAATTTAGTTTCAGGACCCGTCACAGTTGGAACAGTGTCTTCTTTACCCATTGTTGGCATTCATTTATTACTAGGCAGTGACCTAGTTGGAGATAAGGTTGTAGTTAATCCACTTGTAACTGATAAGCCTTGTCTGGATCAGAAAGTCGATCTTATTGAAAAAGAATTCCCAGATTTATACCCAGCTTGTGCAGTTACTAGAGCTATGGCAAAGAAAGCTCTTGAGAATGATGTTGATCAGGAAAGTATTTCTTTAGCTGACACGTGTATTGGTCAGGCTTTTGATGAGGTCACTTTCACTCCTTGTTTGGATCAATGAAAAGGTATTGATCACAGTGATCCTTTTTTAACTACTCATTCTCTTTATTCTAATCAGGGTGACAAATGACAATCACTTGTCATCAAACAGGAAAAAGATCCTGAGAGCTCCTGTTTGTTTTAAAGGGCCATTAGTGAAACTGAAGCCACAGAAGTAAGTATTTGTTATTTCATTAAAAATGGAATTTTTTTGAGAAAATGGAGACCACCCGAGGTACCTGCTGGCGATGAGTGGTCAGTGAACTATCAAATTGAAGTTCTAAAATCATACAGACAGGAAATTCTTAGTCTGGCCCATGAAACTCCTTTGGCTGGTCATTTAGGGATTAATAAGACTTATCACAAGATCTTGAATCACTTTTATTGGCCAGAAATTAAAAGTGATGTTTGTAAATACTGCAGATCTTGTCATACTTGTAAAATGGTAGGAAAACCCAATCAGAAGATACCTAAGGCTCATCTGCAACCTATTCCTGCATTTGATGAACCATTTAGCAGAATAATAGTAGATTGTGTTGGTCCCTTACATAAGACCAAGTCAGGTGACCAGTACTTGTTGACCATAATGTGTGCATCAACAAGATTCCCAGAGGCAATTCCTTTGAGGAATATTAAAACTAAAACAATAGTAAAAATAGCTTTGATGAAGATTTATACTCAATTTGGCCATTCCAAATCTGTCTAATCTGATCAAGGGTCAAAATTTAGGTCTGGAATATTCCTGAAAGTTATGTACGAATTAGACACCCAACAATTCAAATCTTCTGCCTATCACCCTGAGAGCCAAGGGGCTTTAGAAAGATTTCATCAAACTTTGAAAAATATGATTTGGTCATGTTGTTTTGATACGGGTAAAGATTGGGATGAAGGCATTCATTTCCTGTTGTTTGCTGTTAGGGAATCAGTTCAAGAATCTTTAGGATTCAGTCCCTTTGAACTAGTTTTTGGACATACTGTGCGTGGATGATTGAAGTTGTTAAAAGAGAAACTTCTTTCTAATGAAGATACTGAAATCAGTCTTCTCGATTATGTTTCCAATTTTAAATATAAGTTGTCAAAGGCTTGTGAAGTTGCAAGAACTAATCTGCACTCTACTCAGTCAAAAATGAAATTAAGGTATGATAAATGCAAAGGAAAGGAGTTTTCAGCCTGGTGATAGAGTTCTGGCTCTCTTTCCCATACCACAAAATCCTCTTCATGCCAAGTATTGTGGACTTGCACAGTTGAAAAGAAAGTAAATGATTTAAATTATATCATAAATATACCTGGAAGGCGAAAACAAAAGCAACTTTGCCACATAAATATGTTAAAGGAGTATGTTGAGAGAGATAGCCAGGTTAATCATGCAATTAATTAATAATATAGGATGCCATGTTATTCATATAGAATGAACTTTGGGAAATCTTGTTACATAAATGTTCCAGTGTTCTTGATTGTACATGTATATCATAAATAATATGGTGTTTTTAATCTCTGAGTTTTGTTTGTATTACTGCTTTCAATGATTTGTTTTCAAAGTTGGTCTAGGAAATAGTATGGAAATAAAAGGGACCTACGACACATTAATAACCAGTACACATGGCACTTGAATGAAATAACATTCATTCAGAAAGAATATCAAAGTTACCACTTGATGCAAGTAAAACCCACTATGGCCAAAATCTGTGATGGACTTCCACATGATTTAGTGGATTTCTACTAGACTTTGGGGAAATCGGCCAGACTGAGTGGACATAAACTACTCACAGTGGATACATAATCCCTTGCTTCTGTGTCCACATCCACTGGATCGAGTAGGTAATCTGTAATCCATGATGCATAACTGTAGTTGTAGTAATAGTAAGAGTTAAGTTTTTGCCTGAGAAATTTTCTTACAGTTTAACTTAATGACAAAAAGAATTAAGGCACATATAAAGTGTGAAGTAAAAAGTGCTCCTTACTCTACCAAAACAAAATTTTGTACTCTTTTATTCACCTGCAACATAATCATTATTTAGAGATTCCACAAAGCTGGGTTTTGAGATGAGAAAGGTTTATGATTAGTCTTTTACATGAATGAATAGTCTGAAATTTGAAAAGTTTTAATTGGATATAGAATTTTACTTTACTATTGTATTGCAATAGGTGGAGTCTGGATGGACAATCTGCAAACTGAGTTCAACTCTATCATGGTTGGAAGTAAGTTTCTTTACTGTGCAGCTAAAATGTTTGTTATTAGTGCTCTTCTAAATGCTGAAGGATATTGACTTTTTTCCATGAGGGGCCAGAAAGATAATAAAATGATCGATCAGGAATGGTGTTTTTAGCAAAACTGGTAAAAGACCAGAAGTGCTTTTGTAATGGGCCTGCATCTCTCATCCATTTTCAGATGTTTATTATTGCTATCCTCCTAAAATACTTAGACTAAAATTTGACACTTTGCATACAGTTGCATTCTATGGTCTAATTCAGTGGTCCCCAATGTGATGCTGGCAGGCACCATGGTGGCTGCCAAGGCTTTTTGTGGGGCCCATGTTTTAGGCTCCTAAAAGTAGTACTCAAAATATGTTTTTACGGAAAGAGGTTATAATGAATAATGAAGGCCATAATAAGAGTAGGGAATGTACATTAAGATTATAAGCTCGCAAGGTACGTCCATGCAGTGTGCATGCAAAGACATTTCAGAGTTTGCAAGTAAGTATTAGTTTACATTTTTTTGTCTGGTGCTTGCCACTCTCAGTTAAACTCTAATCTTTGCCCATAGACACAAACAGGTTGGGGACCACTGTCTAGTTGGTCATGGCAGCCATGTTGACAAGCTTATCGTTACTGCTTTTGAATGAATGGTGTAATTGTCATTGGGTTTTCACTTAAAGACTTCTTATAACTGTTATATGGTCCTAAATCAAAATGGTGCTGACCTTACATTCAGCATGATCACCATGGTACCCATTTTGAAAATCTTGTCACCACTATTCCTCCATATTGGAAGGTCATGTAGATATCTGGTTTCCATTAAAGCCCTTGTGTATCATGCTGATTGTCCTAAATGAAAATGTTGCCAATTTTACATCCAACACTGTTTCTCCTGAATGAATAGTCATATCATCATGGGATTTTCACTTTAAAAAATTTTCGTATGATACTCAGTATAATTGTCAATAATCATACTGGTGCTAGTCTTACATCCACCATGGCCAGCATAATGACCATCTTAAAACTGATCTTTGTTACTTCTGAAAAAATGGTTTATGTTAACATGAGGTTTTCAGGAAAAGAAAAATTATTATATTCAAATGGTCTGAAAGGAAAATAGTACAGATCTGACATTATACAAATCCATCATGGTGGCTATCTTTAAAATCCTTGTCATCACTTCTTCTCCAGATTGGCTTGTCATATTTGCATGAGGTTTTTACTGAAAGACTTTTAGCCGCATGTAGTTGGTCCTGAATGAAAATGGTGCAGGTATGACTCCTCCCACCCCACTACGTTAATGTCACATCATTCATCCTCTTCAACAGATGGTCATGAGGTTTTCACTAAATCACTTTGTGCCATATGCAGTTAGTCTTGTATTACAGTGATGTCTATCTAATCTCCAGAATACCTGCCATTGTAAGAAACTTTAAAACCTTAGGGCTAAGATCTATTTCTCCTGAATGGATGGTTTTATCATATGGGCTTTTCAATAAAACACTGTAACAATGTGTAGCAGGTACTTGAATAAAAATGGTGCTGAACTGACTGACAATATGGCAACTTTAGTGGACATCCCAAAAATCTTTTCACAACTCTTGAGTTAATGGTGGCATTGACATGGCATTTTAACTAAACATGTCTTGCAGCATGCAATTGGTCCTTATTTAAACTAGTGTAGATTTGACCACCAACATGCCTACACTATCCTGGTTAAGGTTAAAAACCAAACCTATGTTACCTTGGTCAGAGATCACTGTTTGTGTAGTTACACTTCATTGAGCTTATGGATACAGTTTCTATTATATGTAGAAACTGAGGATAAATTATCTACTTGCATAGGATTATAGAAAATGACTGGAAATTCAAATATGAATTTAAAAATCAAATACAGGTTTTTTTTAATTATATAATATCTTTCCAAACAAAAAAATATCTGGTAGATGTGGCATATGTCATAGATCATCAACACACATGTACATAATGACAACTACAGGGACATTGAAATAAACTGGACAGTACAATATAGTACTGAAGATCATGTTGAATTTTTCTGGGCATCGAAATGCTTTTCTTCCATATGCAGGACAGTGTAGCTGAGTCAACAGATGTTGTGCCTAATTGTGTAAATTTGGTGTTTGCAGTATGATAAAATCACAAAGCAAAACTTCATCAAGTAGTAGTTCTGAAACTGAATTTTTCTGTGCTTTCATCACTTCAGTGATGACTCATTCTTTTATGACTTTTGACATTTTCCTTCAGAAATGATTCACTTCCATATTACTAGCTGTACCATTCTAAGTATTGAAATAATCCTGGTTTGCATTTTATTTATGGAATAAAATCTGACTTTGACGAAATGTTGCCACTGATTATAAACTAGACAGTTAATCTGAATAATGATTTAAATATTTTCATTAAAGGTAATGAAGTGTAATAACTTCATTTCTTCAACATGCATCCCTGACTTGCCAAACTATCAGTATAAATGAATTGGATTATTCCACTTCATCTCATGTACTTATCCAAATTAGCCTGATTGGCTGTCTAACTACAGTGCTCAGAGGAATACCAGATACAAAATCAAGTTAGCTGTTGTCAATTAAGTAATCTTTGGATTGACGGTTGTTTAACTGTGACTGCCTTTACTTTATAATAACTTCAACAATAGTAATGGTATAAACTGCCCAGTGGTGATGGCATTAAAGTGAATCTCTGCAAATCACAAATGTAAACTGCTTTTACAAGCAACATATAATGAGCATATATCATGATGTAAAGAACTCTCTCTCTCTCTCTCTCTCTCTCTCTCTCTCTCTCTCTCTCTCTCTCTCTCATGCTTAAGAATTACTGGAAATCATGATTTTAGAAACATGATCATTTGTATGCCTTTGGAAATAAATTGTGTTTTTAGTATGACTCATCATGAATGAATTTCAACCAGATTTACATTTGTATTGTATTGTTTCTCAAAAAAAGTTGATGGTCAACACTCCATGATTAATTTAAAGGTCAAAGGTCTTGGCTTTGGGCATTTTATCTTGATGGCTTTTCAGCATGATAACGCACCCAGGATGAATGGATTTTTATCAAACCTTGTTTATGGATGGATACATTGAATTACGCCAGTTTAATAACTTGTTTGTTTGTTTGTTTTTGTTGTTTTTGTTTTTTTTTTATAAATATTGACATCAAATCAAACTGAACTGAGTAAGTTGGTATTTGTTGACAGTATCTGAAACAAGTTCACTGATGTCAGGTTCAAGGTCAAAGGCTATGACAAGGATTTTGTTCTGCACTTAATTATTTACCAAAAAAACTCAAACCTTTTGAAAATATTTATATTTCCAATTTGGTATGCTAGAATTACTTGCAAATATTTGAGATGTTTGCAATATCAGTAGTTAAATTATAAAAGAACAGAAGAAACAAATTCTTTTCAGGCTGTTGTTTTAAGGGTCTCTTGTCTATAAAATTGCTTAAAAGATTTAGACTTATATAATATATAATTCATGACCTAATTATAATTCAGGGCAGGTGTTACCAAATGTTACTTATGCCACAAGAAGTTATTATCTTCTACTGGGCTTTTCAAGAAGGAATTTTTGAGCAGTTTGTTACACCGTTTAAATTTGTATGATAGTTTATCATTTATAGAAAAAGAAAAATCTTTCTGAATCTTGCTTCTTGAGTTCATAATGTAAAAATATGCATTTTGGTCATTACATCTTGAGTTCATAATGTAAACAATGTATTGTGGTCATTACATCTTGAGTTCATAATGTAAACAATGTATTGTGGTCATTACATCTTGAGTTCATAATGTAAACAATGTATTGTGGTCATTACATCTCGAGTTCATAATGTAAACAATGTATTGTGGTCATTACATCTCGAGTTCATAATGTAAACAATGTATTGTGGTCATTACATCTTGAGTTCATAATGTAAACAATGTATTGTGGTCATTACATCTTGAGTTCATAATGTAAACAATGTATTGTGGTCATTACATCTTGAGTTCATAATGTAAACAATGTATTGTGGTCATTACATCTTGAGTTCATATGTAAACAATGTATTGTGGTCATTACATCTTGAGTTCTGTGAAGTTCTTAAAGAAATGAGGCTGTAATGAAGAAACTTCCATGAAAGCCAGACTCCATAAAACATGCCACATGCAGAATGTGACTCATGAGAAGAATAAAATTAGGTACACAGGTACAATATCATTCACTGAAGAGTTAGCATAGGAAGATAATATTTCACTGGCTTTAAGGGATATTCTTTTTATGGATTTTGAATTTTGCATGCCAAAAATGTTTTTGCAATTATGTCTAACTGTATTCTTTAAAGGTCTGCACCAGCTGCCACATGTAGCCAGCTGTTGATTATTATTTATTCTTGAGCCTGTGCAGTATTTTTGATTGCAGCAGGTTATAGCAATCATTGAAATTAAAGAATATTTTGTCACTGTTACCATATAAACTTCTTCATACATGCTTTTTGCACCCTGAGAAGAACAACACCTTTCAAGACAAAACTCAACTTTGTAATTCAGCCTTACTGCCACTGGTAAGTTTCTTGTTTTTGTTGTAGCTTCAATTGTTAATTTCTCAGTGAGGTCTACAGTTGTAATAAAAGGCTATTAATGAAACTTAGAGCATTGAACCAGGGAAACTCAGTTGGTAGTGTTCAAGATCATTATTGAAGGGTCACAGGTTCGATGTCCACTGAGACAGACTATGTCAGCTGCCTTCATATGTCTTTGGAGTACACTATTTGCTTCCCTTTTCTCAGCATAGTAAGCTAATAGTGTGTTAAACGTTTTGTTAAACTAATCAACCAACTTAACATCAAGTTACAAATCCAAGTTATAATTTGCTACATTAGAACCTGGCTATTCTTTCCTTGATAGCGCAAATTGCTTTTATTACTGAACACAAGAATTTCATTATCTGTATTTTGTACCTCATGTAGTTATAAAACTCTTAATTGATGAGATGATATTGAGATTTTTCTGATGTATTGCAGTGTTTCTCTAATCTGGAGGATGTATCATTGTCTTGCATGAGGCGTAGTCTCTGTTATCCACTCTTCCGACACTGGGGGTTGTCACAAGCTGTGCTCCAAGATGTCAGGCAGATTTTCAAGCTAGGTAGTATTTATTTTCTTGTGAAAAACTTGATAGATGTACTGTAAAGAGTGTTTGTAATGTTTCACCTGGGACTGGGATTTCTATGAAGTTTATGAGAAAGGTTACATCCTAATTCATAGTTTATTGTTTAAGTACATGTCCATGTGTATGTTGATGATGTTGAACATACATGTAGTAAACAGTTAATACTTGTATGATTAATATCAGAAAAATTAATTTCAACTCACATATAATGGTAATTATATTTTCAGGTAACATTTGTGTAAATATTTGTTATTGTGAAAAGATGATAAACCAGCAAGTTTTAACATCTGCTGAAAATGCCAGCATACCTGAACTTTTTTTGGCATGTGTATCATAAAAATCATTTTATGTGAAAATATCTTTAACTTTACAACTAGTAAATTAGACCTTTATTTATTTGGATGGAAAGAAATTGTCATAATCATCTGTTATTTATCAATCTGATATTTTTATTGATGCCTTTTTCAATGACATACAAATGTTTGCTACGTTACCTAGAACCTGCTGGCTTTGTACAATGGCTGGTATTGAATCATAGTTGTCCTCATCACTTCCAGCAGCAGAATCATATGTTGCTTCCTGTTGATCACTAGTTTCACAAACAGTATCTTCAGTTATTGGTATCATAAATGTGACAATATCACTATCTGAATTAACATAATCCTAGAAATCTACATCGCCATTTTTGGGCTCGTGTATGCATATTGTGTCATGTACTGTATCAGGCAAACATCATCATCATAGCTGTCACTGGTAATGACATCTATTTACTCACTAAACCCCGCCCTAACAAAACAGTTTGCAACACAATCTTGTCAAAGAAGTAAAAACATTTCTTTCCATGTTTCAGTTGCAGAGAACCAGCAATGCATGATTCTGAATTAATGATTATGAATGAGATGTAACTATCGTACCTTTGTTATTTCAACTACCACTGTTGTTTGCCTGGTTTAAATGCATCGGGTGATAAAAACCTTATAATCTTACTAAGTTTTTGAGGCAGACCACACAACATAAATGTTATAACCAATTGAATGTTGTAACAAAGTGTTACGTGTAGGCTTGTACAAAGTAACAAAAGAAAAGAGTGAAGTCAACAAGCTTTGTAAATTTTAACAAAATAATTTTTTTCCCTAGAAAACAAGGTAAAAATATGAAATAGGACTTAATGTTTGTGAATATAATCCAAAAATTAATCCTACAATTGAATAATATAAGTCCTATCACTAAACAGTTCTGATTGAATCCAGGTTCAAATCTCTATGAAGTTCCAGTATGGAAAGCGATGATGTCAGATGAGGTCGTTGTACTGATGGCAACAGTTCCTCGTTGAATCACAATTTATAATGTTCTGTTTAGAATTCCAGAATAAATTTCCACTGAATGTCTGTGTCCCAGAATTTTCATAAAGAAAAGCACTTGTTTTGTTTTCTAGAGAATATGAATTATTAAATCCAAAAAAATAGATGAACTTCAGAACAAACTGGCAACAACAATAAAAACCTCTTGAGTCCTTAAGGTTTAAAATACAACTGAACCAGAAAAACACTGAGATTGAGAATTAAACCCAACTAAAACGTCATTTTGACACTCGTGATGGGTCACATGATCACTTACTTTGTCCAAACAGCGCAGTAAAAAATATGTGAATTGTCACATAGGGTAGAATAGCCCTATCTAAGAATCAGATTCCCATGCAGGAAATGAATTTAAAAATGAAACTGTTTACAACAGACTAACACGTGGGTTGAACATGACCTTGGTAATGACCAATCATTTTCACTTAGTGTTTACAAAACGTCTCAACCAAGGTGAGCTAAAAATACTGACAATGTAATACCTTTTACGTTCAAATCAGGTGAAGTGAATTTTTCAAAACGAGATTCAAATCCAATGAAAATTATCATTACAATAAAATGTAATGAAACAAAATTTAAATAAAAAAGAATTTAAAACTAACACACAAGCAATTTAATTACATATTTGTAACAAAAGGAATGTTATAACAAAACCTTTAATTAGGAATTTGGCAATGGAAATGTTCTAACAATGAAAACAGTTCATCAAAGAACATAACAAACAATTCTTTACTATACTTGTATAGACAGATTTTTATGAAACTTTATAGTTATGCTACATTGACAGATTTACAGATACTGGTATGTTTAATAAAGAGCAAACTCTATTCACATGAATGATGGACTATTATTTCATTATCCAGGGCATGTTCTCCCTCTAGAAGTCATTGTCTTTTTTAAAATTGTACTGGACCTTTGTATCTGATATTTGTGAGATCTTGGACTAGTCTCTTTATAAACAAACTTAGTGCATATAAAATAACCAGGTGGGTGTTTGATTTGTTTGAGAGCTTGTTATTACAGTGACATTTATTTGGGACAGATTAGGTTGATACTGATACTTGGTAATGCTTACAGTACTGGCAAGGTCTTAAATAAGTTAAGTTAAATTATGAACAGTAGCCAAAAAATGTGCAATAAGATCATTGTGGGTCAGATCTAGATATTAGCTTGTCTGGGTTTTGTCTAGATCTGGGTGAAGTTGTTAGGGAAGAAGACATTTGACAGGAGGCACTTTAGATGCTTGTATCTGCCCATGCATTTGATGCAGACACTTGCATAATTTAATTTTTGAGTTTATGTTATAGCATTGTGTGGAAATGTCCAACATACGAAAAACTTAAAGACTGAGTGGAAAATCTACTCATAAAAGTCCAAACTGTTAGCATGGAAGTGTTGAAAAGAACGTTCAGATGCTTGGCAACAATTAATTTATTAGACATCATGTCATTTTGAGTTATGCTCATGATGGGAGGGATGATCGATGATTGTAAATTTACATTGAGTTGAGAGGTCTGGCAACTGAGGTGTCTGAAACGAAACTTTTTAGTTGAACATAATGTTGCCTCAACTGATTCAGGCAATAGCAGTACATGATATTTTGTTTCATCTTACTGAAAATTGGCTTAACTTGTAACAAAATATTAGCTGCCTTACTGGGAAGGTCTTTTTAGATTTGGTAGGTCTGATTTACCTGGAATATGATGGTACTATTGACACTGTATTTTATGACCCAGCCTGTGACAGTATTCTAGACACTTAATTTTATGACCTATGTTACAACTCTATGGTCTAAACTAGGTTAGGGAAAGAAGCGAAACCAACAAGTTTTGTAAAATTTAACAAAGAATTTAATAAACCAAGTTATAAATGAAACTGTGAAAGGAACTTACAGTATTATGAAGTGAATCCAGAATAATCCTGACAAAGTTCTATGAAAATTCTAAATGAATGGAAAGTTCTGTATAAGTTTCAAAACTGGAAATGTACTGGTCTGCCAAGAATCACTACATTGTCAAGATGGCATCATCCAGAACTCCTTCAAATGATTCACAACAGTTCCATTATAATATTACATTCCAAATAATGAGAACTTTCTGTTTCCACTGAACATTCTAAGCAAATGTTTTTTCTCTCAGATAGTTTCTAAGTACAACATAAAACACATCTGCAGGCTTATAACAGGAAAACAAGAAATGAAGATGACTCCAAAAATCGGAATGAATCTGATTGCTCAGTTCTTTCCTTGTATACACCTTCAACTATATTACACAATATACCTCACGTGACGTATCTTACTACTTGTTTTACCTCAAACTTGCTTATTCATGTGACCTAGCCCAACCAATGAGCAGTTACTGAATTTTTCTAAAATCATATAATCCTCATCAGCCAATGAACAATTAAGCCAAAGGCATCATTAAGTCTTATTATTGAGATTATTATTAGTAATCATCAACACATATGGCAGCATTTATTTATAGATCCTATGCAATTTTTTTGCCCTTTTCAGGCTCAGGTCAGGTAGGCAAAATATAACTAAAGATATTATGTACAGTTTACATCTATGAATAAAAAATTACAAAAATTAAATAAAATCATGCACCTGGAGATAAAAAAATATATAGAAATACATAACACCTAGCATATGACAGTACTCTAGACACTGCATTTTTTTACGTACCATATGATGGTTCTCTAGACACCGCATTTTATGACCTAGCATATAACAGTAATCTACATGCTGCATGTTATAACCAAGCACATGATGGTACTCTAGACTGCATTTTATAACCTAGCATGTTTCAGTACTCTAGACACTGCATTTTGACCTAACATATGATTGTACTCTAAACACTGAACTTTATGACCTAGCATGTGACATTACTCTTGACACTGTATTCTATGACATAGCATATGACAGTACTCTAAACACTGTATTTTATGGCCTAGCATGGGACAGTACTCTTGATACTGTGTTCTATGACCTAGCATATGACAGTACTCTAGACACTGTATTTTGTGGCCTTGCATATGAAGTACTCTAGACACTGAATTTTATGACCTAGCATGTGACAGTACTCTAGACACTGCATTTAAGACTCGGCAAATGACATTACTCTAGACACTGCATTTTATGACAAGATTCTGATGGAACATGACATGTAGGCTTTAATTAAGTTGTTGGAAGAGTTACATTATGAGCAGAATTCTGTCATTATTGAAGATTGGATGAGGCATCTTTTAAAGGTCTTTGTAACATGGACTTTTTATACTATATATATATAGTATATTTTATGAAGTAAAATCCTGTTATATTGATGAAGTGGTCATTCTGAGATGATTCCACCATTAAGACTACAGATTCCACTATTAAGACTACTTTAGAACAAATTTTGATGGGATTTTTTATTCATACATATTGAGCAGACTTAGATACTGTGACACAAAATTAGGTAAAATATAACTATTTTTCTCTATCTGGCCAAAGTGAGCTTTTTATTTTTGGAAAGAAGATTAAGTCAACTAGTTTTGAAACAAGGTGGAATGGATATAAATGATTTTTTAATTTGTCATTTTACAGGTCAGAAGAGACTGCTAAAGTGTCTGTTGGATATACACAGTATTATGATTGACTTGGATTGCCATTACATCCTAAATGATATGTATATCACAGACTACTGTGTTTGGATACAGTCAGCAAGGTGAGTTTAAATACAGGCACATACAGTTTGCATTTGAAATCTATTTGCAATGTAACATTGCTCATCTGGACTTATTTACAGACATAGATTTGGCCTGTGTTATCATTGTTGTTGATCATAATATAGAGAACAGAAAGAAATGGAAATAAGAATAAGGGACCTGGATAATGCAGTATTAACATGCATGCTCTGCTTTTGTTTGGTCCTAAATTTAATCCCTGGATCTGACATAAGCAAGTGGTGAAAGTAGTTGCCCATTTAATATAAGCAGTTTCCTCCATTGATATACTATTTCATTGCAGTATCATAGACATCAAAGGTATCTGGATGTGATTGTATGTGTTATGCCATGCTACTCCTCCAATATTACTATAGATTCTGCCAACCTGGATGTGAATACATCTGTAAAGCCATGCAACTCCTCCTACAGTACTCTAGATTCATCAGTCTTGATGTAAATTTATCTGTAATGCCATTTAACTCTTACACTGCACAAGATTCTGCCAATCTGGATGTGAATACATCGCTAATGCCATGCAACTCCTCCAACATCACTATAGATTCTGCCAATCTGGACATGAATACATCTCTAATGCCCTGCAACTACTCAAACATTTCTATAGGTTCTGCCAATCTGGATGTGAATACATCTCTAATTGCATGCAACTCCTCCATCATTACTATAGATTCTGCCAGTCTGGACATGAATACATCTCTAATGCCCTGCAACTCCACCAACATTACTATAGATTCTGCCAATCTGGATGTGAATACATCTCTAATGCCATGTAACTCCGCCAACATTACTATAGATTCTGCCAGTCTGGATGTGAACGCATCTCTAATGCCATGCAACTCCTACTACAGTATTCAACATAGAGACTTAAAACTTTGGGATATGATTAGAAGTTGTCTGCAGATGTACATAACAATTCAGGTAATATGATCCCTGGAGGCAGAGCTTATGTGGGTGGGTACAATTATGTGTATAGTTGTGGGAGGGAGGACAACAGAGTAGCATCATAATACTGTTGTGTTCACTATAGATGTGCCTTTCTGGTATTCACAGTTCTTTAGTTTCAATATTTTCAATATTTTGTAAATCCATTATAGACACTTAAATTTCTGGACAGAGCTCCAGAGCTATTTATCTCTTGAAAGTTGTCATATTTATTACACAGTGGTGTAGATGTGCTTTGTGCCGTTCACTGTTCTTCAGTTTCAGTATTTTTAACATTTTTGTTCATTGCTTATCCATCCATCCATCATTCACACTTTGGTTGTGCAGGGAAAAATTCCAAACTGTTTAAGATATCTCTATGAAATTTGCCACACATATTGGACTTATGGTCTTGATGTGCCTTTTGGTTTCCACAATTCTTCTTTTCAGTACTTTTAATGTTTTCAACCATTTTTCAGTTCATCCATCCATCCACTGTTAACACTTTCATTTCTGGAGCAAACTCTTGATTCATGTAACTTCCCTGTATGCTTTGTAAACAGAAACTTCTGTATTTGAAATTTTTTACACATCCTGTAGTCTCCTAGCAGACATTTTGGCAGGGCTTGAGATAAAGATGAATTTTTTTTGTTGGACTAATTTATAAGCGTTTACGATTGAATGTACACAAAAGCTTAAAAATTAAGTTGGTTTGAAAATGTAGACTTTGGTAAATAGGAGTAAATATGGTTGTTGAGTGGTGTTTTTATCCACCTACTCCATTGGCCATCATGTTGACTGCTCATTATAGATGAATTTTGGTAGTTGATACAACTTTTTGCAAAGTTAATATGAAAATAGCTTCCTTTTTCCTTTTCTGTTGTGTTTATTTATGGGTTTATGGGAAATCTGTCTGCATTGAAGTAAATTGACACATGCATGTATTGTTGTATCATGTCTACTTGACAGCATGATGGTCATCAAGTCTTATTTGGTCCATGATCTAATAAAGCGTCAAGGTTTTCAGATCTCATATGGTTCATAATCTTATTACAGTGTCAAGGTTATCAGGTCTCATTTGGTCCACAATCTTATTATAGAATCAAGGTCATCAGGTCTTTTATTTGGTCCATAATCTATTACAGCATCAAGGTTTTCAGATCTCATATGGTTCGTAATCTTACTACAGTGTCAAGGTCATCAGGTCTCATTTGGTCCACAATCTTATAGCATCAAGGTCATCATGTCTTTTATTTGGTCCATAATCTTATAACAGCATAAAGGCCATCAGATCTCATTTGGTCCATAGTCTTATTACAGCATCAAGGTTATCAGATCTCATTTGGTCCATAATCTTATTACAGCATTAAGGTCATCAGATCTCATTTGGTCCATAATCTTATTACATCATTAAAGTCATCAGGTCTTTGATTTGGTCCATAATCTTATTACAGCATAAAGGTCATCAGATCTCATTGGGTCCATAATCTTATTACCGTGTCAAGGTCAGCAAGTCTTATTTGGTCCATAATCTGTATTATAGCTTCAAGGTCATCAGATCACATTTGGTCTATAATCTGATGATATCAGCTCTACATGCCCTGCATTCTGTATGAAAATAATGTATTGAAAATCTATGTTACTGTTACAGTTTGGACTCATTAACTTTTTGAAGGACTTCTTGAATTTGAACCAAATTCATTATTAGGTCAAATACTAAGAAGTTTGTTTTGTTGCTTTATTCATAAAATTTGAAATGAGTTATAGCCCCAAATTTGACCAAATCATATTGGAGGCTGTTTTACTGGGGGTTTTTTGCAATTTATTGAGAAGTTTTTGGTTGAAGTTTTGGTCATTGCTGTATAAATGAATTATGCATTTAACTTCCATGTGCAAAATTGCATACACCTTACCTGACCCTATTTAATACTTTTTGCCTCGATTTTACTGGTCATTTTGGGGGGCGGGGTTTGCACAATATTAGAAAAAGTTCAAAGTCACAGTTGGCAGTTAAGGTTTGTTATATGTGGACAGCAGGTTCAGTTTGTTATTCAAGGTTTTGATGTTAATTTTAACTATGCAGGAACTGTGCTTTTCACCTACGTGTATTTATAGGCATTCTCTTTTTCTTTTCATTTGTTAGTTTTAATTCAGTTTTACTCGTTTTATTACAGTCAATAGTAAAGAATTTGAGATTCAAGTTTTTATGTTTGCTTATAAGGCCAGAGTTTTGAAATCCTTTTTTTTTGTTGTGTTAAAGTCAGTATATTGATTGATTTCAGAGAACACAAACCATTTTTATATGATCCACAGTAAATGTGAAAGGGATATTTAGTGTTAATCTCATCTCGCTCTTATTCCATGTGTCTGCCCTTCTCTCCTACATACCTTGTTTTAGTTTTGCATTCTTTATGTGAAATTTTCAGGCAATCTCACTCATAGGGTCATATAAGTGTAGTGTGTGGATCCAGCTTAGAGAGAATGAAACCAGCACTACATAAGGTCACAATGACCTGTATTTCATGCTTCATCGATTTCTTTCACCTTGAGCATATGTTCAGTAGGTCATACAACTTTGTAAAGACCTGTGGCTTTGTCTATTTATCCCCTGTATTGAGTACTTGATTGTCAATTAAAATGTAGGTCACTTGATTGAGCTTTGCATTTATGTCACTTTCTCAATCAACTTTACTGGCACAGTTATATAACTTTCTTTGGATATGGTGTGGTATGTGTTAAATCGTTATCTCCAGTTTAGGTCACAATTACCTATACTTCATGCTTCAGTGACATTTTGTTTGGGATCATTGTGGTGTGCACTGTTGACCCTGTATGTACTATGTTCAGCATTACATAGTCACATCAAAAGTAGGCCTCAATCTTTATTAATCCTGGCGAGTAGTAATCAGGAATATCCCCAATTAAGATTGCTGTGGTTATATTATCCCCATTCAGTCAGTTAATTGCTGAAAATCCAGTACAAAATGCCATGTTAATTACAACCAAAAAGACAAGCTATGTTGCAGGCAGGTTTTGTGATAAACCTTTATTATGAAACAAGATGTCTGGGGCCTATGCTGTAAAATGTTTGACCTTGACTCCAAGGTCAAGAGACTGGGCATGAATGTCAAAAAAATGTTTTATCTTGGCATTGTAATGATTCATCCAAAGTATGAACATAATCCAATAAGGGGTTTAGGACACAACAAATGAAAAAAAAACCCTCTAATAATGAATTGTCTTTGATTCATATTGATTCACTCACAGTATGAATAAACTCTGTAAAGGGTTTAGGAATACAAGTAAATGAAAAACCATAACTATAATCTTTATGCGGATTTATGTGACCTTGACCTTGACCAAAGATCAAAGAAGCAAGCAAGCATATTGCAGAATAAATTATCAGTGCCTGATAATTATTCATTATAAGGGGTATAAGAAGTATTAATAAAATGAAAAAAAAAAAATTAAACCAAAACTATAACATAACTTGTCTATGATTATGACCTTGACCCAGGGTCAAAGGAGCAAGCATGTCACAGATTGAATTGTCTTAGCTTTATAATGATTCTTTTCAAATATGAACAAGTTCCATTTGAGGTTTGCAAAGGATAATTAAATGGAAAAGCTTTAACCAAAACCTAAACAAATTTTCTCTGACTGTGACCATGATCCCAAAAAGAAAAGGGAAAGCAGGCATGTTGCAAACTGTTTTGATATACATCATGTACTGCAGCCTTCATAAATTTCATTAAAAGTCATTAACATTCGAATGACTGCATGGATTGAAATTTTTTTGGTATGACAATTTATATTAAGTCATAGATCAAGGCTGATTTTTAAAACTTTTCTCAAAATTTGACAGCATTGTGGATTCGTTTGACTTCAGTAATGTTTTCCCTATTTGCATCATAATGTAGTTCATTTGTTATCTTGAGACAAATTTCCTGTTCTCCTGATGTTTTTTATCTGTATTTCAGCAAGAAAAGGATAGAATCACTGTCTGTGGCTCTTGAAAAAGTAAGTTTAAGGTTTATCTTGAATTTGTTACCACATGTTGATTATTTACCAATTTTCCCAGCAGTCAAAAATTTTATTTCCTATCATCTGTTTTATGTCTATTCCAATTTCATTGGTTATTCTTTTTAAATAGATAAACTTCATTATAGTCATAGAATTCACTGCAAAAGAATGGCTCAATATCATTAATCTTGTATTCAGCAATACATACCTATAATCATTACAGTATGCTTATTAAATGATACTGGAGATTATGTGATCCTGCTGGTATGAGGGTGAATGTGGTAGCATTGCATGAGTGGGATGAAGTTACAAGATGAAAGGTGTGTGACAAGATTGAAATAACGGAGAAGAATATGGAGACCTGTTTCATGGCTTACAGTTTCAACTCGTTATTTTTTATGTTTTAGTCCATTAATACGCTGCAAACCATGCCCACCACATAGATCAGATTACCACAACCGTTACAGAAATGAGCTATGTGATATAAAGTTACTAATAAATGGTCTCCTTTATGGCATATCACATCACATGTAAGATTCTGATAAATAGAAAGCAGATAATAGGACTAGACTGTATTTTATTGGGAAAGCCTGCTCGAAATGCCAACTTAACAAAATTTAATATTCTGTTTTAAACGAACATTGGGCTCAATGGTGGTAAATGGCCTTTGCACAGAAGCCCAGGACCAGTTGAAAAATATAGTGGACAAGTACATTTATCAAACTAGTACACAAAAATGTTGCATTAATAACAAGAATATTTCAGATTTGATGGAAATTTCATGAAAATTTTGTATTCTGGTGTTGCAAGTTATACTGTAATTTTGTGGTCCTCTGGGAGGTGCATGTTTTATTTGTATTTTTATCAGTCATTACATTGCTTATTTGCAAAAAATAAATAAAACATGGACTTCCAGTAAGACTGGATGAATTTTTGCTCAGAATTAAAACTTTTGTGAACTTTCAACCAATCTTGAATATTTTTTGTATATATTTTATGTAACATTTCTGGGCAGTGGATACGAAATCTTACTTCAACTTGACCAGGTGGAGTCGTTTACTATTTACGTTTCATTTTCAGATAAATGTGGAAAAAGATAGCATGGGGTTTGATATTATTGAACTGGAAACAGCAGCAAGGCAGTCTGTGGAAGAAAGCATTAATGATATGACACATGATTTGTCAAATATTGATTTATCAAAGAAAGAGGAAAACCCTTCAGCCCAGGACAGTGATGATAATGGCACCTTAAGAAATGATGTTGAAAGTTCAAATAGCAATGATGGGACTACAAGTTCTGGTGATGAAAGTTCTGACAGTGATGATACGAGTACAGGTTCCGATGATGAAAGCACAGATACTGACAGTGAAAATACAGACAGTGACCCTGAAGACATCAGGATATATGAAGCTAAAACCTGTGATAAATACAAAAATGAGAGTAATGTGAACATATCAGTTAATGAAAACTGTACAATAAGTAATGCAGATTCTGAGAATTATTAAAGAGTGCTGCTTCCAAGAGTTTTAAAAATATAGCTAACTCCCCATCCCTTTTTTAAAAAAGTGGGCCAGTTCTAATTTCTGTGAGACCGATTTGGCTCTCTTTCTTGTGAAATATTGGCACACAGAAGAACTACAGGTATTTCAAGGTGATTGTAACATCCTCATCACATGCAAGAAAAAGATTATTGTGATTTAGTGTATCTAAGAAATTGTTTTAGCTTGTATACTTAAAGCACAATTTAAAATATAATTTCCAATTTCCAGACTGCTCCAGTGGCTTCATGGTTAGAGTGTGCGCCTCAGATGTGGGAAGTTGCGGGTTCAAACCCTGGCCGAGTCATACCCAAGACTTTAAAAAATGGTACTAACAGCTGCCTCGCTTGGCGCTCAGCATTAAGAGGCTAGTGTTAGGACTGGTCAGCCCGGTGTCAGGATAATGTGACTTGGTGGGACATCATGCTACATGTCTGCAGTATGATGCCCCAGTGCTAGACATCACTATAAAACTGTCACACTGCAGACATCATAGCGATATGACTGAAAAATTGTTAAAGCTACATTAAAAATCTAAATCACACAGACACACACGTGCAAATGTGTCCTATTGATGATGATCATGTATGTCAAGCATGGATGTAATATAATGTACATGTAATAATAGGTAGAAATGAGTTATAAAGGAAAAAATTAATTTTTTTAAATAATTAAAACACAGAACAGGAGAACAAGAAAAAAAAAAGAATACAAACTTTTTGAAGAACTTTAAAGGCAACTCAGACTTGTATGGACATCAGCAATCCCAGTACAGAAAGAAATCACAAAAGACCCCCCGATTAAATTAGGTCAGTAACTACCTGCTTGAAATCCTTTCTTCATGGCTTCCCATACAGCTCCCATATGATCAGCTGAATTTATGTGCCCGTCTGTTGTATTGGTCCTATAGTTTATGCATTTTACAGTGTAGTTTTGTTTTTTCACGCACATTTTGCACAGCATCCCCATCTCTGACTTTTCTAACCACAACCATTTCCCATGCCAGTTAAGGCTGAATTTTTTATTTATTGCTAGCACTTTCTGCACCAGGATGATATGTTCGAATCATTGTAGTACATTTCAACAGGAGATTGTCTTTCAGTATCTCATCCTTTAAAATAATCTAGCAAAATTCTTCTCAATCCATGAGAACTTTTTTCCCCATCTGGCATATTTTAAGGCAACCATAGGTTGGCTATCCCTGTATGCAGTAAACACTACATAGAAGCAGAATTTGTATCTTTTAATGTCAGGCTTTGAAAATAAATTGGAGAACATGAGACTAGAATTCTGTCCAAGATCAGAGTCTGTAATGCAGGGGTTGGGAACTATTTTACATAGTGTGCCACTTTTTTCTGGATTAAGTACAAAATGAATGAGCGTGTGCCACCAGTAAGAGAGTAACACTGTTAAAATTGAGATTTTTGGCTGCCCTTCATGTGCCACACAAAACCTCTTGACATGCCACATAGTGGCATGCGTGCTGTTGGTTGCCCACCCTGCTCTAATGGTCAAACTTGTCATGGACAAAACATATGTAGGAATGAAGTCTCCTACATTGTTCCAATCATACAATGCATGTGATTGCAAGAAGAACACCTACTTAGGAGTGTAATATGGGCACAAGTTCATTTGGGGAAAGGTTTAATAGTTGAAAGCTTGCCAGTAGTTTCTTATGGGTCGGTGGTTCTTTCTGGGCTTTTCCTGGGTTCTTCCTCCACCATTTATACTGGCAGCCATGTATTGCCCGTCTTGTGCTGAAAAATGGCATTAAACCCTACAACAACAAACTGCAAGACTTTTGGTGCATCAGTTTGTTTTGGGCCAGCTTGTCATGAACCACAGGATTCCCACAAACCTGCTCCCTAAAAGTAGCACTGATTAAAGTTCAAAAATATAAATGACAGTTGATCTGATATTATCAAACTTTTTCACTATCTTTTTCATTCTTCGATCACCCACAATTACGTGCCATAAATTATGGAGGCAAAACAACACAACCTTTATTAATGAATACACTTTATTCAGCATTAATGGAATTGAAGCTTATTACCCTTGACGCAGAGCAATATTAACCTTGTAATTTAAAGAACTATTCACATTCATATCACAGAGCAAGGGTTGTGTTGACAAAGACTGTCGAGGAAGATTGGGAACAAACCTTTTCTTCCCTACCATACCCATTCTTTTCCCAACAACTGTATAAAATGTTGAACAGCCATCACAGATTACTGTAAAATCAAAACTTTAATTCCAGGTTTTCATGGCCTGTTTTTTATTCTTAATTGACTATAAATTGCACACCTCCACAATGAAGACAACAACAAAAAAAAAACAGCATTTAATTGAGAAAGGAAGATATCTAAATATTTAAATTATTTTAATTCAAAACTGGATATTACCACACCTCATGAAAAATATCCCAATTTGGTTATGAACTTGATTTTCATATTTTATATTCAAGCTTGAACGATATATTTATTTAACAAATCAGAAAATATTAATTCAAAACTGTATATTCCCACACCTCATGAGAAATATTTCAATGATTATGAACTTGATTTTCATATGTTATCTTCAAGCTTGAATGATATGTTTATTTAACAAATCAGAATATATGTAGAATTAACATTCTAAAACATGCAACTCTTCCATGACAATATTCCTTCAAAGATGGGACTCGTTTCCACATTTTGAACACCATAAAATCCAGATTCAAAGAAAAATCCTGTTAAAAGCGTAACTGTAAAAAGTACATTATAATTGTAACTCTACCTTCAAAATACAAAGTTTCTAGTTTTAGTAATATCAGTGTTTTATTACAGAATGCCAACACTTCCAAGTTTTGTAGAATTATGATGCATTTTTAATGAATATTCCACAGTACACAATGCACTGATAACTTTATAGGATCAAATTTGAAGAGGAATTTTCTATGTGGACTTGGGTAGAGAGAAAAGTACTAAATCAACAGTATGATAGTCTTTTTAACAGAACATAAACTTTCAGTGTAAAAAACCAATGTAATGCTGAGAACAAGAAACCAGTTGATTAAAATGTAATTGATGTAAAATGGTGGCAGAAACAATAAAAAAAAAAGAAAGATGCACATAATTCAGGAGGAAAACTAATATTTACAGTTATTTTTTTTAGCCAAACATTCAATTATGTTTGAGGAATTCAGGGTGCTGGAACTAGAGGAATGGATAGAACATTTATTGTCAACAGACCTTCATTATTACTATATACAGGTATTTATGGTCTCTTAGGAAGATGCAATATCATTGTAATTATGTTTGTTACCTAATGTATTATATCTATTCCGGACAGGCTGCCTAGAGTTGAAATGACTGACACTTGTGTTCTTGATAGACATGTTTATAGGCTGGCATCTCTGTTATTAAGGTTGTCAATTTCTAACTCATTTTATAAATGGGATACATGTTAATTGTAGGTGTCATAGAAATATATACATCTGCTTATTCTGTACACAAAGTTTTGACTGATCTATTAATACATGTGCATTTTTTAAATTAAAACAACAAAACAAGCATGATTAGTATTGAAATAAAACTATACATGTTATACAGAAGTAAAGCTGCAAGAAGAAAACAGATTCATTTTGGCAATGCCAGAATATGTAAGTTTTGGGATTCCATCTGATTCAAAGAATTACACCAATGCCAATTTGAATTTTACATTAAACCTTATCAGTATCGATGATCCTTTCATTTATGAGACAAAATTATTGTCTCCTAGTGCATCAAAGCTTTTCAATAATTTCCCAGTATAACTCCCAAATTTTAAAAGAACTAAACAAAAATGTAACATTTTATTTTCTTCAGTGGAAAAAAATTGTTTTATCCATGCTGACATGCAAACTTGTAGCACTTCAAATGATTCTATCTTTTCCAAGGGTTTTTTTTTAATACCTGCTGCCATATCTATGATACCCATGTCTATCCATCAGAGATTTCATTTTTGCTCCATAATTTTTGGAAAAACTTCCTGGTTGAAAACAAATTTGGTATGAGGCTTTTCATTAAGAACTAGATCAAGTTCAGTTTTGTTCTTTTTTGATCAAATTTTGTAAGTTATGGCTACAGTTAAACTTGGAATTTTTAACTTTTCCACAGTAGTTTTTGAAACCGAAGTTTGCATGAACCTTTCTAGTATGAAGACCAAAGTTAGATTTCATTGTCGCTATTTTCTGGTAAAACTGAATGAGAGTTATGGCCCCTGCTTAACCTAGCACTTTGGTCTTCAGGACTCATGGTACTTACTACATGGAAGAACGAGAACCAGTCTAGAAATGGGTGAAGATAAAATACAGTATGTATGGGTTTGGATGGCCATGACTGGTTGCTGATGAAAAGTCAAATTTTAGTAAAATGAACCTTCACAGCTCATGCTATTTGTAACTGACAAAAACAGACAGTTATATTGATGGAATTTTAGTCCTTTTTACAGACAATTTAAGAATACCCATTATTGAAATTAGCACCAGATTTTTTAGGTGCAGAATGAAAAACATTTCAAACACATGTAGCTCAAAACAACACCACAGGACATACTGGTTTCTCCACACAGTAACTTGCATCAAGAATGGATCTATATTGAGTTCATTAACATTCTGATATTTAAAGTTGTCAGGTTTTTAATAACATATCAGAGAGAAGCGATTACAGGTTTATCAGAGGTAAAAGATGTGTTTGTACCAGCATGGACCAGCAGTGGAAAATTGCCTATTTACGAGTCCATTCCAGCTGTGGCTCCCCTTGTCTCAATCATGTAGGAACAGTGTTCATATCTGAACAACCTGATTTTGATTGGATGTGGTGGCCTGCTGCCACATCAAGTGAAATTCCCAGACCCGAAGCACTGAAATATCTGATCAATCTACCAAGGTGTAGATATGGTTAACATATCGGAACCTTGGCTTGTGAAAATGCACGTTAATATGGAAAAAATTTAATCTAATATCAAATCCCTTCACTGTAAATAAAAATAAAATCTTGAATACAAAATGTTAAGAGTAAATCACTGCTTACAACTGGAAGAATTATGTACCCAATTAATTTCCCTATTTAAAATCTCTTTAAGCAATCAATTAACACTTAACCTTGAAAATTTCAGAATCAGACTCAAAACTTACTACAATGCAGACAGCACATTATTGAAATAAAATAGCTACTGAACAAAAGCAAAGCTGAGAAGTGGGGCATAATAATCCAAAAAGTTAAGTGATTCTAGTTTATTCCAAGCTAAATTATGGACCATTTAATTTTTGGATTCTTAGCTAGAGTTTGAGTGATGTGCTGAAATATTTAAGAACACTGATTTTGATTTATTTACATTATATATGGACAAGTATGCATGCAAAGAGGTTGACAAAGAAGCTACCAGGCTTACAGTCAACTACATGAATGTATACTATAAAAAATCCTGCATCTTTGCTGTGTGAGAATTAGTGTTTGGAGGATAAAATTCCAGTTCTGGCTGATAAACTGCATTCTGTAAAATGTCCCCATCTACAGTTTAATCAACAACTTTAAGCTCTTTTAAAGTTTATTATTTTAAGTTGCAAAGTTAAAAACTTCAAACTGGAATTATCAGGGTGAGTCATGTGCAGCCTACACCCTCAGCTTATATACATCATAGGGTAAGGCATTAAAAATCACTTATCCAGACCTCGTCCTGGAGAAGGTTGCACATGCCTGATCCAGGTGATGATAGCTTATTAACACATCAGTATTTAGATTATTACTCTTCCCAAAATCTTAAAAATTTCATTAAATAGTTATTTGGTGTTGACACCATAAAACCTTATTTTAATGTCCAAACACATAATCTGAGCTACTAAAATATTCCTTGTTTTTGTTTATTTTAATATCTCCAGGTAAGACACAATATTAAGTTACATGACATCATGCTTGAATTTTTCCAACAATTCTCTTTTTCAGTTTAACTGTAAAAGTCAGCAATCCAATTTAAAATATAAGCTTTACTCAAAGGGGACTAATCACATCACTCATGTTAACCACAAGTTTAAGAATTATTGGTGAAATTCAAGCTTTTGTGGCAGCTGCTTAAACAATATAGTCTAGTTTTTCCGTTCGCCCAGTAATCGCAGGATGTACAGGAAGAGGTTGAGGATGTCCAGGTAAAGGTTGATTGCAGCCACAATGTATTCTTCTGGAGAGAGTTTGTGCATCAGCATATGCGTGTCAAAAATGATAAAGAGGGAAAACAGGACAGCACCTCCTACAGCTAAAGCCTTTTCAAGCATCTCACTGGGGAAAAAGATCTGAAAACCAGAGTGTAATTAACAATTATATTGTTCATCTCTACTTCTACCAGTCTCCAATAGCCACTGTAAACATTATTATGAAAAAATAACTTCGAACTAAAATGACATTGGTTCTGTTTCTAAGTACATTTTTCTGGAGCCAATCTTCAGTCATCACATTATGTTTTAATCACTTTAATTTGTAACTGGCACTCTACAGACAATATTGTGCAGACATACTGTGAAATCAGATACATACCTATCTCCCTGTGTTAGGGCATTAAGACACAAAATATCAACATTATTTTCTATGATATTAAAGTAGAGGTACTATAATGAGTTGATAGAAACTAAAGATTAATTTTGTTATTGAATATATTGGTCCAGCATGTATGGATCTATGTGATCATAAACATGAAGACTTAACCAATGTCAGTGAAACATAAAATGTAGGTTACAGCAACCTTTGGTTTTAGGAGCAGTAACAGATTTATCCAATTATCAAGTTTCATCATTAGAAAATTAACAGCACCAAATATTTGAACTTTTAAAGCAAATTTCAACAAAGTGATTGTACATTAACTATATGTCACAGGAACCTAACTATTTTTTTGTAAAAGGGATGTAGAATTGGTATATAAGAAAGCTTGTCAGTAGCTTTCCGTGGGTCAGTGGTTCTTATTTCTTCCTCCATCAGATATACTGGCTGTGATCTATGACCTCTCACGAGCTAAAAATGACAGCAATCCAACAAAACCAAGCCAAAGCACTCACCAAGTTTCTTGCTTCTAGATAGTACAGTATGCATATCACATGCCAAAAACTTGTGTCTTAATGAGCTACATGCAAAAACTTGACCAATGCAAGTGAAGATGAAATACAGGTCATGATGATCTTCATTTGATGTAAGGTTATGGTGGTGACAGATGCATATCAATTTCATGGTTCTAACTTCAACAATGCCATAAAAATCAATATCAATGCTAAAACTCAACCCATGTCAGTGTAGTCTAAAATATGGGACATGATGATCTATTACTGAAATGAGGGTGTAGTGCTCATCAAGATATATCCCCAGGTTTCATAATGGGATAATATGTATACAGCATGCCAGAAACTTAACTAGTCATGAGCTAAATGCAAAATCTTAAGTAAAATGTGAAATATAGATCACTGTCACCTTTTATGTTATGTGTTTAGTACAAAGTACATTGACTATAATCTAGTTTAATTATGCATCCCCATACTAAGTTTCATGAATCTTGGTGAAACAGTATGTATAGTGGTGCTAAAACCCTATTCAGTTATGAGCTAAATGCAAAATCCTAAATTGAACCTGTAAAATATGAAATTTAGGTCACCATGACCTTCTTTTGTTGTAAATGTTTGGTACTAATTGAGCTGCATACATTCATCTAGTTTTACAATTAAAATGAAAATTAAGTTCATGGCATATGAATAATTGGTCAAAGTGATCTACTTTTGTCTTGAGGCAGTATGATTCATGATGTTTCCCTTCACCAAGTTTCATGATTTTAGGTATAACAGTATTTAAATGCAAACTTTTAACCAACATTATACAACTAATGTACAAAGTTAGTCCCTTCCCCATGATGTACATGCTATGAACCCCACTGCAAGCTATTGCCTAGGACCTAGGAAGAAAGAATGGTTAACATTCAGTCAGTGTTCACATGTATATGCTTTTATTTCTGCAGGCACTGACATCAGGGGTAGTACAATAGCTTTTCTCTATGAAAAACTTCATAGAGGTGAGCTATTAAAAAAAGCACAAAGAAACGTTACCAACATAATAACATAGCAAATTTTTTAACAAAAAAGGGTTTCAAACGTATCTGAATTACTGTGGTACTGTGTTTCATAACTGTAGGATTAATAATAAAGGGTCCCAAAAAAATATTAACCATTAAAAAAAAGAAAAATGCTTCATCAGTATTGGTTAGGTTCATATTGGCCAGATCATAAAGCTACTCACACTGTTTCAGTTTATTACGAAAGTTATCTAATGTATTTTTTTGCATTTTTCTTTCCTTAGTGAAATTTATTCATGGTATTAAATAGATAGTAAACTAATAATAAAATGTGATTCAGAATTTTATGGTAAGATGTAAATGATGCAATTCTAACAGTGGAAGCCACTAAATGATTCAATTTCAGCTTTTGCTTTACAAGCTCAAGGGTAAATGTATCTTCAGGTCTATCTTCATTTTTGTAATGAAAATGTTGGTACAGAAAGTATAAAATGATTTAACATACATGTATATATTATACATACATGTAAATATTATTACATACCTGAAGAAAACCAGCTATTATCAGGATCCACAAACAGGCAAACAACCTACAACAAAGAATATTTACTTCATTTCATAGAACAAATACTTAAAAGAGTTTTTGTCAGTGCACCGACTGGAATAAAATGGTGGGGTTCTCCCCCTCTATTTTCAGTGCCCATTAAGCCCCTCCTTCCCATACTTATAGAACAATGCCATCGGCCAAAGGAAACGTGGCAGTTCAGTTGGATGAGTGTCAGACTTGTAATCGATGAGTTGCAGTTTCAATACCTGCCAGAGCCAGTCTGGTTCAGCTGTCTCTGCATGTCCTTAGGAAAGGCACTTAGCTCCCATTTCTTAAGTATGATACAGCTAATAATATCTGCCATTAAATCCAACGAAAACAAAAAAAACTCCCTTCCACTGCATTCACCAAAGCACCTTCTTAAATCTATTCTATTTTCTAATCATTCCAATTATTTTTCTGT
Source organism: Megalonaias nervosa (assembly GCA_016617855.1). Classification (NCBI taxonomy): domain Eukaryota; kingdom Metazoa; phylum Mollusca; class Bivalvia; order Unionida; family Unionidae; genus Megalonaias; species Megalonaias nervosa. The sequence continues at coordinate 114,056 of JAECUM010001323.1, forward strand.
TTATTTCATGTTGGATAAATATACTGATGTGCTTTTGATGGATTCTTCTTGCAAAAAAGATAAAATTCTTATGGCCAAGAGTCCATTTATTGCCAAACAAAAATGACTCTCAGTTCCAAAACCTAACCCTTCTTTATAAAAATGCCCGTATCATTAAAAGTGCCTCTTGCCTTACTCTCTATAAGAAATTCCATGATGGAGAATTGCAGTTTAACTTGAGAATAAAAGGCAGAATAAGCATACAGTTATTAACCTTTTGCAACATGTCAATCCCAATAGCTACCATTTGGACCATCTGAGTGTGAAGATACAAATACAAAATTACTAAATTTCTGAAATACAAGATACAGTCCAATTTGTCTAAAATGAGTCTCCTGATGTTTTTTAACTTAATATATAGAACTGTAATTGTTCTATATGATACCTTGCCATTATGAAGTTGACTGTGTTCAATAAATTTAAAAGATTTATGTAAAGTATTCAAAACAATTGCTGATTTCTATCTGAGGAATTCAAATTTGACCAGAAGAAAACATGTTACATTCTGAAAGCAATATTTAGATTGTAATTCTAGTTTCTTTAATCATGTTGTTTTTTAAAATAAATAACTATGCTGAAGAACAAGTTAATAAAGAACCATTCTACTTTTTTTAAACCTTGTGTAAAATGTACATGTAGCACTTGACTTTTAATGTCTGCTATGTAATTTTAATATTTTTTTCCCCCTCTAGTACTCACAATTAGAAATTTTGATTTCCCACTTTAATACATTTATCTTGCATAAGCAATTCCAGATGATGGTGCTTCCAGCACAGCCTAATATCAAAAATATAGATTTCCAATCAGTATCATATGGGTGCCAAGAAGCTACAATGTCTGGTAACTGTAAATGTGGAGTGGTGAACGTCACTTTCTATATCTCAGTATAATGCACTTACCTAGTGTAACAAAGTGTAGAGAATAAACTTACGCTGCACCCATGGAACTGAAGTCCCTGGAGGACTGGAGAGTGTAAACAGTCAGAGCCAAAGTCACTCCTAAGGTCAATACAAATGCCTCAAGCACAGACCCCACATCATACATTGTCACTGGAGAAAAAGATACAATTCATTAAGACCAGAAATCAGGCCATTAATGCATTGAAAGCATGCCTAATGTTGCACATTTTGCTTTATACTATAAATTTAATGGTTATTTCTCATGAACTGTGTTCCACAATTTTTCCTTAAAACTTCTTGGCAATTTCTTACCATAATAAGACATATATCAAAACTGGTTTTTATATATATATATATATATATATATATATATATATATATATATATATATATATATATATATAACACTTTCTTGTTTTATATCATGTCAACACACAAATGTTATTACATTGACACAAGAGAATTGTCTTGCCCTAGGAATAGAACATGGCAGCGAACCAAGTAAACCCAATGACATCATTAAAAGAATCAAACCAACGCTCTTGGTCCAAAGTCCAATATGCTAAACAATGAACCACTTCAGCTCTTTTACATTAAAAGTTCAGAATTTTGTTTCAAAAATGTATTTTCTATACTTAATTTATTTGTGTTTACAGGGCTAAGAAATGATCTACAATTACAGAACTTTATAAGTCATTAAATAACTTTATAGCTGATTTCACAGACCTCATCCTTGGTAACAAACAGAAAACATTTTAATTTATATAACCATGAATCTTTACATTAACCTGTCTAAATTAGGTTTTTAGTTACATAAATTGTTAAATTAACAGCTTATTTCTGTCCCTGCCGTATCTATGGAGGAGAACATACTGTGTTACCTATAGCCGTCTTTCCTGTTACATGTTGTTTCAAATTTCATTTCTGTTCAAAAGTGTTTGAGGGACTTAATAAATTAAAACCAAAATTGGCACAAGTCTAGACATTAAAAAGAAATAGATGAAGATTAGCTGTCACCATTTTGAAGTGAAACAAGGGCCATAACTGTCCTCAATTTTGTCAAAACAACAGTATGTATGTATGTATGCATTTATGCATGTGTAGGGTTTGACATGGGGTTAAGATTTATATATGCAAACAAACAGCAAATTTTGTAGCAAATTATGTTTCTCAAATAATACTTAACTGATCACACTACAGTAGGATAACTTTCTTTGCTACCTCCAAATCCTTTTACTCCAAAAAGATTGAGAATGTCTTTCTGCACACACACACACACACACACACACACACACACACACACACAAAGGGAAGCAACTCTTACAGGGTAATCCCCTTTCTGCCTACTAGGTGGTAATCATTATATCTGGTTTTTCACTTGAATGACACCTAAAAGGATGTTTGCACTGCAGGGAAGGGTGGAAGGGATTATCTGTAATGTGATCACAAATGTATTATTGGAGAAACATAATTTAGTAAAACAAATTTGGCTTTCTCTGGCCAATTCATTATGTGATCACATTATATTAGGAGAATAGTTATGAGGAAGATGAAGTGCTGAGCACCCTACCTTACCTATGTCACTTGGAAGAGCATGCTTGCTCTACTGACAGATGAAATTCTACTAATGTTAGTTAAGTACAATGGGAGACCTAAGTTATATACATGTGAGGAGATCCCTATGGTATGCTGCACTTGTTTATCAACTCACTTTCAAAGTTTTATTTCTGGCGAATCCAGTGGAGGTGGCCAATACCGCCTGGTTATGAGATTGTGCTGTCATAAACTGGAGGTGGTTAACTGCCTGAGCAACTAGCACTGGCCAGATGATGTTCAGTTCTCTACTTTATGAGGCCATGTCCCACAGATACAAACTGGAGAAAGGGGTCTACACATGCTATTCAAATATGAAAATGAAAACGCATACAACTATGGTGTTTCTTGCTTTGCTCCCTCTTCTCCCTGTTCAGCTCTCACTTCTCCCCGTTCTGTCCAAAAAGAAAAGTCACTTCTCACTAAAATTCAAGTCTAGCTTGACCCCTGGGTATAGATGATCAATGGATGCGGATGCCAAGGGCCTGAACTTGGACAAATTAAGTCATGTCAACACCCAGGAGAAATTCCATTTTGAGAATAATATGAGTGTGGTCTGGATAGATCAGAATTGGACATCTAGCCAGTAATGTCCCTTTTGTGTCCGATATTAACTTGTCCATGATGTTGGCTTGTGTCCGAGATCATGAACTGATATCCCTTCATAGTGATGGGACTCTAACTGCTAGGCTTCAAAGAGAAAGAGGAAGAAATTGGTCAGCTGAAGAATGGAGGCAGAGTGTGGTTTAACATCACTAATGTGACACCAGTTGTTAAAAACCCTCCATTTCCCTTCATATGCCTTTCAGAGTGCAGGGCCTTCTAGCAGTTGTCACCCTCTCCACAACTGAAGTTCTGAACTCATTTTTTGCAGATGGCATTCATGACAAGAGCCAGGCATGAGGGAGGAGTTTCTCTGGACACAGATGGAACATAATGATCTGGGTTGCTTGAACAGGGTGGAGACTGTCATAACTTTCCAGGGTATATCTGTTATCAGGGAGATCCAATCATTGATCCAGGATTTGTCCCATCTTAGATGGGTGATCAGAACTATCAGTTTGTCTCCCTTACTTTCTTAACTTTTGGTATCAGGACTGATGGAGGGAATGTTTGGACCCACATTCCCTCCCAGCAGACTGATAGAGCATGCTTCTAGGTCAGTAAAAGGGGAGACGAGATACTTGTTGTTCCACCTAATCACAAAATGATCTATCATGGATGGTCCCATTGGGCGCAAATGTGACTGTATGAGGAAAGATATGGAGACCACGCTGTCTGAAGCTGTTGTACTCTCTTTGACAATTAGTCAGCAAAAACAATGAAGCATCCTAGTATGCAGCAAAGCTAAATATTTATCTGGTATTGGGCACACAACCAAAGGAAACCCCATACCATGCGCAAAGGTTCGATTATTTCGTCCCTCCCTGCTTGAGGAGGTATATTACCATATTCGTTTGACATTATTAGGACCATATGTCCACGCAAGCATTCTACCCAATAGTTGGAGGCGTTGAGGCCAGGAGTCATCTCTTGACATGTCCAATGGCCACTGATCATCATAAAGTCCAGTAGCAAGCGTACATCCCAACCTGAGACTGACATCAGTACAAATCGTTATTTCCAGTCATAGGATTTCAAGGGGTATTCCTGTCTTGCCACTAGAGAAGGAAGTTTTTGATGTGGGAAAAGATCATAATATTCCAATCTAGATGGCTCATGAAAGGTTGCCACTGGGCAAGAAGGGCCATTTGTAATTGGTGTATGTAAAGAAGGCCAAAGGGTAACAAATCCACTGCCGCATTGAACAGGCTTAGGAGCTGAAGAAACTTCTTTGCCAAGATAAATGTTTTGTCTGAAATCCTCTCTGAAGCATGAACAATGTTTTAGATGTGCTATGGAAGTTAGACATAAAGGATTGAGGTATGTGAAAAATTCCATATCAAAATGGATAAAATGTTGAGAAGGAATAAGGTCAGACTTCTCTACATTTCTTATCCACCACAGACTGCGCACAAGGGCAAAAAGGCTGTTAATATCTTGGACCAAATCTGATCTTACCCAATGTTGATGATGGATGTTGGTCCACATATGCAGCTGACACTGTGGAGGATGATGTCCTGAACCAACAGATTATAAAGTCTAATGTTTTTGTGAAGGTCCCAGGGGATTAGGCTGAGGCCAGAAGGAAGAACATGAAATTGATATACTTTGCCCAAAAGGCAAAATGAAGGTATCTGTGCAACTTTGTATGGACTAGAATATGAAAATATGTGTTACTAGTCAAAGATGATTACATAATTGTCACATCACACTGAAAGACCGACAGACTTTCGTCATCTCCATCTGGAATGTTGGGCCAAAATGAATTGGCTGAGTCTTAATTTGATGCTGGACTTGGTCACCAGCAACAGTTGGAGTATAAGTCTTGAGTGTATGGCCTTTGTACAATATCCACTGCCATCTTTATAAGCAAACAGAAGCCTTGAGTGTATGGCTTTTGTACAATCTCCACCACCAGCTTCTGTGTAAAAGATTTATCTCTTTCTGTAGCATGTCTGCCTTCATCAGATTGCTTAGGTTTTCATCATAAAGGGATATGTTGAATGTGGAAGAGTCATGATAAATGAGATTCTGAAAGTCTCTAACGTGACTTGTTTCACTCAATCATTTTGCGGTTGATCCATGCCAGACGAAAAAGGAGTCTGGTGCCAACAGGTGGGTCACCAGCAGGTTGGGGAAACTGTAAGTCACTGACACTGGCAAGAGGCTTAGAGAAGGAGAAATGTAGGTTTCGATTTTTCCTCACTGCCTAATGGTGAGACATACGGGTGTATGTCTGCCTATAATTCAGCTGGCCATGGCTATTGTCATCTTTGGGAACTGCCTCTACTGCATCCCCGCTGATGAATGTCCCTTTGAACAATCCATAAGTAGAATATCCGAATAAGAGAGCTTGCACTGACAGATGTAAGAGCATCTTCGGTATCGCCTATTTTCTCACTTCCTCAATTTGGAACACACACACACACACACATCCTGAACAGAAGGGGAGAACCAAGTAAGAGGGTGGCCACAATATATGCACCAGATAGAATAAATTATTACTTTTTCAGTGCAGACAATCCCAACTTACCTACGACACCAACTGCATAGGCCTCCATCAGCGTCTATAAAGGAATAAAAAACAGTGTCCTTCTCAACTTTGGCAAAATATAAATTCATAATAAATCATCTTATTTTTGTTTTCCTTTATATCTATATTACAGTATGTTAATATCAGAAATGTAGTGTCATGCAGTAGCTGTCTACAGTACAGCATGTTGATAACTGGGATATAGTACCACACAGTGGGTGTCTGTAATACAACATATTACATAAAACAGTTCCAAGAGACGGGATTCTTGAATGTGATACCACTTGTCATAGATTTACTCTATTTTGACAATACATACCAGTCTAAATTCAAAATAAATAGTGCAAGATATAAAAAAGGGGTCTGTATCAATATGATTGTTGGATGTAATATGACTGAAAATGTTAGAGGAGAGGGATTTTGTTAAACTTAAAAACATGTTGCGACTGTCGTTAAGGGACGAACAATGGCAGGTCGAGGATACTACAACAGTCATCATTTGTAGACCTTACCCATATTCACTAAAGTTACATAGACTGTCGTTAAGGGACGAACAATGGCAGGTCGAGGATACTACAACAGTCATCCAACCATTAGGATTGATGGGTACCCAATAGAAATTTCCCAAACTTCTGACATCTCTAATCGAATTTCCAGAGTGGCAACAAGCTCAGCCAATTTGATGCAAGATCAACTTATGAAAATGCATGCAGTTCACTCATTATCAAATACATACTAGATCTTGATGATAAAAGAAAATATTCCAAATTTGATAAAAAAATCTGATCAGGAATGTGGCCTCCAGAGTGTAACAAGCTCAGCCAATCGGATGCATGTTCGCTCTATTAATATGCCTGGACCTTGCTTATGGTCAAACTAGTTTGAGACCCCAATGACATAAGCATATATCCCAAGTTTGATAAAAACTGAAACAGAAATATGACCTCAAGATCGATAACATGGTTGACCAATCAGATGCAAACTCTCCACATTAAAACGCATGGATCTCACTCTTTATCAAACTCATCCAAGTTTGATTGAAATCAGATCAGAAATATGGATTTCAGAAATGTAACAAGCACCTTTTGATGGACAGGTGCATATAACATGACAGATAACAAACAATGGACACATGATCCTACTTAAGCTCATTTTACGTTATGGTCGAGTGAGCAAAAAATGAAATCAACTTGATGGAGTAAACACCTGAAATAAAGTCACTTTTGTACTTTCTAAAGATGGCTGTTACACAAAGGTTTACTGTACAAAAAATAACAATAAACTTATCTCTACACATGAACATTACTTACAAATACTCCCAGAAGTATGTAGTTTGTTGGAGTTTCCATTCGCTTGATCATCAATGCAAACATAACACCAAGTGTACCAAAGAGTGCAAACAGTAGCATCCAGGGACTGAAAAAAGAAGACGATAAAATTAAATTTTTATCTGCATCAATAATTCACTGTATCGAAAATGAGACCAGCCAATGATTATGTTTTAACTCACTGGTAAACAGGTTTGATGTTTGAGACACAAGCAGTAAATGGGTATTCTCAGGGAAGAAAAAGTTAAATCAAGAATCTGTAACATCTGATGCAGTAATATAGTGATTTTTGACTTGCAGTCAAACATGCAGTACTGGTCACATCTATATCAGGATCATTTACAAAAGTCCAAATTATAAATGAATGATTCAACACTGATTAGTATGAAAACCATTTTCTGCACCGGCAAAGAAATAGTTTTTTTTCTTATCATTCCGTGCCCTCAGATGAAGTTACTAAATGAAATAAAGAAAACCATATTTTATGTGCTTTGAGTATACAGTCCCTCTAGGCACATGACTCTTTAGTTCAACATAACTTTTTCTTGCTCAAGATGTCACTTTGGACAAATTAAAGACCATAAACCATGCAGTATCTGAAAACGGTGCCATGTTCAATACAAAAAAAGGTTATATGTTGAATCTGAAAGATTCACATACAGGCTCATTTAGACAGCATGTGAGATCAACTTGGGAAAATGGAATCAGCTTCACACTAACAATTATGTAACACTTATCTAAGACACACAAAGATCTGCAAAAAAAAGATGCCAACCCCTACCAAAATCCAATGTGAGTATTAAAAAACCAGAATTTTAACACAAGAATCCCTCAAAATAAGACCATTTCTTCTTTTCAACTGCTGAGTGTTGAAGCCATCTTTGATATTTTTTGGCGATAAGAATTTCAAATTACCTGCTGTGGTGGACATGTTAGATTTCAGAATTGGCACCTCTTCATTTATGATCAACAAGACATCATAATAAGTTGTCTGGTGAAAACCCCATATTGATATGATTTTCAATTTTAAGGAGCAACAATAATAAGATTTTAAAGATGGCCACCATAGTGGCCATATTGGAGATCAGATGAGCACAATTTCCAGCTACACATTGTAAGAAGTCATCTGGTGAACACAATGTTGATATGATGAACCAGCTATTAGTAGCAAAAGTACTTTCATGATAGCCACTGTGGTGGCCATATTGGAAGCCAAATTGGCACCCTTTTCATTTACAACCAACTAGACATCGAAGAAGTCATTTTATGAAAACCTCATGCTGATATGAACATTCATTCAGAAGAAGTAATGATAATCATTTTTAAGATGATAATTGTGGAACCCATATGGGATATCTGAACAGCACCATTTTTGTTTAAGACAAACTAGACATTGTAAGAAGTTGTTTCATAAAGACCCCTTGCTGATTTGACCTTCCATTCTGTAGCGATAGCAAGATTTTCAAGATGGTCACTGTGATGGCCATACTGGATGTGCAAATGGCACCATTTTCATTTAGGACCAACAAAACATTAGAAGTCTTCTGGTGAAAACCCGATGTTAATATTAAATTTTGTTCAGGACAATCTAATCTATAAATCACTTGCATATTGACAACTTGCATTTGTGTAGTACAATCCATAATCCATTAAGTACTGTACATGTATATAAGAAATCCATGAATTTGAGTATAGATCACATAATATAAACTCACATTCCATTAGAAAATAGTGAAATAACACATATAAAAATTGATATTCTCATTTGATCTATATCCAACTGTCACAAAACAATTTATTATGATATTGTCACCAGTAGCACATGGCTGTAGTTGTTTACATGCTACATGTGCATGTACTTAAATTGGCCTAGATTTTGGTCAGCTGGAGACAGCTATCATCTTGGGGATGAGGCTATTCATAGGGAAAACATGTGAACAAATTAAAATGTTTAACAAACATCTGTGCAAGATACCCCATCTTAAGTTAACTTGAAGGCCAGATATCTATGGTTTCAAACGACTGGAAATATAATTTGTGTTTTATGCCACCACTGGTAGCAACCGTAAGCTAATTTTTTTTTCTGCAAAGAAATGTAACTTTCACAGAACAATAAACATGTTCCAGTCACTTAGGAAAATGCAACAATCCATCAGATTCCATTGCTTTTATTTAAGTTTGGTGCTGACTTCCTCGGATGATAGGTTCTTTATTTTTATTGAGATTGTAGTCGGCATTCTTTGATGAAGCATGCATGTGTTATTGAAGTTACCACTAAGGACAGCTTTGGAGGACCGAACTAATGTCCATTTCTTATTGCAGCAGCAACATCAAATAAACGTAGAACATTGAGTGAGACTGAATTTTTTTTCATTTGCTTAGTATTTATACGGAACAAATGGTGCTTCAAAAGTAATAATTTTTCTTGGAAGTTTCAACAGAACTATTTTTTCTGGGTATATTTAAAAAACAAGAAATTAGCTGTCATTTAGATTGTTGCAGTTATTGTTCCTGCCTTCAAAGGCTGGTTGATTGTAACTAGTCCTGGAAGCATGACTATTTGACAGACAAACAAGTAGATCTCTGGTTTATTTTATTCATTTATTTTTTAAATATAATTTCTTTTACATTTCTGGTAGCAGACTGATTCTGCCTTCCACACATGCATCAGAAATTTAAAAATAAAAAAGACCAATTGACGATGAATACAAAGGTGTTCTGTTCTGATAGGGATTACTACAGAAACTTTGAAGGATTTAATTCTATGAGAGAAAAGAAAAGGAATTTTACAAACCTACCACATACAAAGGTGAGTCTAAATAAATATATTGATTACTAGCAAGCAGCTGATAGTCTGACATTATTTCATCCAAACGATCCACTGTGAGATAGTGCCTTATCTGGTTCATCTCTGCCACCAGAAATGCAAAAAAAAAAAAAAAAAAAAAATTGTGGAGATCTCATTGCATACAGTATTCAGGCCAGATGTCAGAATAAGGGGATTATGATATAACAATGCACTGTTAAGATGGTTTTGAATATGAACAAAGAATTTGTTTATGAAATAACAGATACATTCCTGTGCAATTTTATATCAAGTTTGTGGCTTCCTTTCCTTTCTGAATTTCTTCACTCCAAACCCAAGATGGTATATACGAGTTTAAACATCCAACAATGTCACCAAAAAATAAACGGATGGTATATTTTGTCACCAATATGGAAAATAAATTGCAATTTGCGACATTGTTGAAGTTGAGTGAGCTCCCTGAATAAACTTTTTAAATGTTTTCATACCTTTAAAAAGAAAACATTTTTCATATACAAAAAATACATGTATATGAAATTACAGGAGCCATGACACAATCATCTTATATTAGAATTCATATATGATCTCTCATGATAATAAACTTTTTCATGTTACTTTTTATACTTTTAAGAAAGATAAAAAATTTTGTGTAGGAGAAAAATACATTTATATGAAATTTTGGGATCCACACCACGATCATGTTATATCCAAATTCATGTTATAATGGAGCATGCTATAGCGCAGCCACACTGTATACATATCAATGTGCAGTTTTTCCCAGCTAGCCATATTGTAATACCATCTGCTGGTGGCATGCAGTTCGGTTCACAGCGCATCAGACATATACACTATGCTGTAGTTCGGTCATCATCAGTACCAAATAAATGGTTAAGACATCAATGAATGTTTATAAGATACGTATGAAAACAGGGAGATTAAATGGGAGTTTGAAGGACTGAAAATAAAAAAATATAAACAAGAAATCACTTTCATAACTATGTTGCTTTTTGTATTTTTTTTTACCTCTGCTGGACATATAACTTCACAGAATCATTCATCATGAAGAAGGCACCCATGGCTGTGGTCAGCAGCAGCTGTGAAGTCAAAATCCCATATACCTTCCGCAGAAATCCTGCCAAGAAAAACATCAAAATTTTCATACTGAATAGTTCTATCCAAACTTCCACATATTCTTAATGCTAATTTATTTCTATCAATGCATATACACAAATCATGCAAATTTATTAGTTACCTGCATTCCATGAGAGATGGTGTCTCATCTATGGAACATTGCAATGTTAATGATTTTATTTAAGTTCTTCTCCATTTGCTGTCTTGATCCATTTCGGATGTGAAGCTTTTTGGTATATAAACTTTCTTGTGCCATAAAAGCAGACATGCCTTGAAGACAACACGGTATATGTAAGATATAAGTATACTATGTTTCATCCATTAATATTTGGTGTTTATAACATGCACCTCGAATTGCAAGCCAGAACAATGGAGAACAAACTTACATGCATGCAGTTTAATAAATTTTTGTAGTGCTGTTATAGTCTACCTTTTTGGATAGTGCACTAATTACTTTTTATTACATGATATTTGAATTCTTTACAATAAACCAGTGCTTGACTGTTTCTCTGGTCCCTTCAGTCAGTACATCATACCCAATCATGACCAGTATTTTAGGATCATAAAAAAAGAACAAATGAAATGGTAACATTGAAAATATATCTTTCTGATTTTGTTGGCCCTTAAAACAGCCATTTTAAGATTTTATTTCTTAATGATGTTCAGTCTCTTGCATCAAATCCCTCAAATTACTCTTTGTTGTCATCGTTCTTGAAAATACGTCCTCATACTCCCTAAGTAACAGAAGGATTATCCCACAATGAACTCCCTTCCAGTGACTCTTACCATGCAGTTTTGCATAGGCATTGATTATTAACTTGTCTTTCACAGTTATGAATTTCTACACAGACCATGTTCATACTCTCTAAAATATATCTCCTATATGTGCCTCTGATGAGAACATTCAAACTGTTTGAATTTTAAATATGTCTTAAATGAATATTTATCAAATACTGAACTTTTGCTGGTAAGGTAATCATGTTTATTCTGGTGCAATGCAGTACTTTGCATAGCTTTAGTGTGAGCGTGACTGAGTAGGGCAAGTTACCAGAAGTAAATCCATGTATTTCCAGTTGAGACAAAAATCAAAAATTTACAGTGATGTGAAATGAAATGGGTTTATAAACATAAAGCTATTAAACAATAGACTGTTGAAGTCTGTAAGAATTCTTTAATAAGGTTAAAAATTATTTAGTTATGATGTGATAGATTTAATATTTCACATTGAGTGAATGTGACATAAATAGGCAGCTTTAGTGCCTTGAATAATCAACCTGGAAACCAATTTTTCCCCATTTTTTCTGTACAATGCACACCCTGTCCTAAAAATAAGATATTATGTAAAACAAGTGTTCATTATACACATCAAAATATGGTAATATATTGAGTCATAGCCTATGACCTTTAAGTTATGACCCCAACGTAGCATGTGACATGCTTTCTAGTGAGACAATGTACATGTATACCAAGTATCATCACTTAATCTGTAACAGCAATAAAGTTATATAGCAGAAGTGAAGTGACTTTGACCATAAAGATACGACCAACAATGTGGTAAGCAACACATCTTCTAGTGAGGATGTATAAGTACACCAAGTTTCATCCCCAAATCTGAAATGTATTTAAAATTATACAGTGGAAGTGAAAGTGTCATGAAAATATTGAGTCATGGCCTTGATCTTGAGGACAGAACCCCAGTAAGTACACAACACACCTTCTAGTGATGATCTACCTGTATGCCAAGTTTCATTCATTAATCTCAAAAGGCTTTGAACTTACAGCAAGGAAAGGAATGTGTGATGGCAGAAGTCAAATACTTAGCTATGACCTTTGACCCTGAAGATAAGATTCCCAAAGTAGTATGTAACATGCATTCTGGTGGTGGATGTGTAATAGGTAATCACTTAATCTCATATGGCTTTAAATTTGTAGTGTAGAAGGGAAAATGTGATGGAAAACATAAACCAGGGTTAGTAGCATATTTCTTTCAAAAATTTTCAGGGTTTTTTTCAAGGTTCAAAATCATGTTTTTCAAGGTGCATTATTACATTAATTTTAATGGATACATAAATGAAACTATGTAAACACAAGTTAATACTTACAACTACTCCATATGAGGAACATTTATTTCAAATTTATTTTTAAAACAACAAAAAGAAAACATGAAGTCAACAGGATGATCACTGATATCTTTCCCATTAATATTAAACATCCTACATCTGGGCATTAGAATAATGTAGACACTGAACAAAGTTCATTTTACTCTGTCTACTGTACACTATTTACAAAGTCCAAAATATTTTTGAGTGAATTTTTCAGTTCCTGTAGCTTTGTCATCAAGCAGTTTTTCAAGAGCTCCAAGTTCAGCGATTTTGTCTTTTTCACTTTTCCTCAAATTATTTTCATGTTGTGATAAAGGAATTTTCCTATGGATCTTTGCTTTCAATGCATAGTCATCAGCAGCAGCTGTCATTGTCTCAATGTCTTTTACAGTATCTTCCTTTCTTCTTCACTCATCCCCATAAACAAAATAGATATTTGTTTTTTATATTATCGCTTATTTAAAAACAGCGTATGGATATTTTAAACTATTTCATATTAGATATATTACTATTTCTCTCAGCTTCGCTGTATTCTATATTTTTAAATTTATTGTGATCATTGCAATTATCGTCTGTCCTTTTCCACTCAATCCCAAAATAGAACTGGATTGAACTAATTTCATAATTAAGACTATATACAGTTTCTATTTTAAAACTTGAATCTCTGTGTTCACAGACATTCCTCTTTCATCAAAAATCATTTCCTGCTGAAGACTTCTTGTTTTGCCTGTATTAAGTGCCATTAGGCCTACAAGAGCTTGGGGGTTTTTTCAGCAGCATGTGACCGTGGAGCACTCTCTCCCATTGCATGCAAATCAATATCCTTCTGGCATAATTTGCATTTTGCAAAGCTCTCTGAGAAATATAACATAATCCAAACTTTATATTTTTCTTCATCTAGCCACCAAAGTTGGAATCGGCAGCCAGCCATGTCGAAGTGAATGATTCAAATTTAAAACCACTGCTACATCAGGGCTTCGTACAATTGGAAGTTAAAATGTACAACTGCACAGTGGCCAGTTGTGGAAAAATTTCTGTTCCAGCACAAACTTAGCAAGAGTTTGTTTTTTTTGTTGTTTTTCCCGTTTTCTTTATGTTAAATTCTGTAACACAAAAACTATTTATTAATTCCTTTTGGTTTCATGAAAATCAAGGCTTTTCAAGGTACACAGACAATATTTTGAATTTTCAAGGTGTTTTCAAGGCCTCGAGGGAATAATTCATTTTTCAGGGCTTTACAAGGTTTTCAAGGTCCCCTACGGAACCTGATAAACTACTAAGCCTTGAAGGTAACACCCTCAATATGACATGTAACACACCTTACAGTGAGGGTAGTATATGTATACCAAGTTTCATCCCTTAATCTCAAATGACTTTCAAGTCGCCGAGCAGAAACAAAATGTATCAGATGGAGGGAATGATGGTCAAACAAATGGAAGCATACATCACAAAGTTTCCTTGAAAAAAAAAAGCAGGGACAATAAATTTTGCCTCAGTGTGAGGTCTTTTGTAAATGTTACATTGCTAGTTTTCTATTTTGTTTTCATTTAATTTTTCAGTTACAAACAAAGGAAACTTGTGCAAGAAAACAAAGCTTGTCCAATATGGAGTCATGCAAGGTACTTTTCTATGGACATAAAGCCTTCTGATTAGCTTTTAGAGTAATAGGCTCACACCACTGGATCAATGCAACATTGTTAATAAAATGTTAGTGTTGCAAAAGTAACACACTACAATGTAAAGATTTTAATAAAACCAGACTTAGTAATGTTAGCATAACAGCTAGATTTCTCTGTCACATGGGTGAGAAAAATGTTAGAGTGTTGCAAACATAATTCATTACAATGTAACAATGCTGTGAAGAAGGTTCTAGACCAGCTGCCATCTACTAATGAGAACACTAATTACTCTCACTGAAGCTTACCAAATAAATGTACAAGTACTATCCAATTATTAAATCTCAAGTGCACTTACCCATTCTGATGTAAACATTAGCAGAAGCCACATTGGAACCATACATAAAATCATCCTCAATGCTTGGGTCCTTATGGGACCCAGACAGACCAAGTGGTACAGATGACATCTTGATGATCAAGAGAGCTCAAGGGAAAGAATGCTTGGATCTAAAAAAGAAAAAGAAAACCTTCATGCCTTGCCTTCACTGCTGATTACTAAACACTGTGTGACAACTATCTAAACAATTTTTAAAAAATAAAAAGAATGGTGTCTAAAGGATATAAGTCACAGCCTCGCATTGTTTGAATACTGGTGCAAATGAAAAAAAAAAGAAATTTAATTGAATATATGCATGCCAAAGAAAATAGGCAAAGAATATAACAAAATGTGGCATAACTCAATAAGAAAAAGAGGGCCAGATATCACTCACCTTCTTACATAATAGTTAAACATTTCACTAAACAGGATTTTATAGTATTGTAACAATATACATGCAATCCTATCTAAACTATCTCCCAAACATATTAATTTTACCAATTTTATTAATCTCTGAAAAATTATTTTCAAAATAAAAGAAATAATGTGCATAAGTATGATCACTCTAGTTTACAAATGAATTTGTTAGGACCTTCATGATATAAACCTATTTACTAAGTTTTGTAGAAATCAGATCAAAAATATAGTCTCCAAAGGAGTAACAAGCTCAACCAATCAGATGCAATATAACAAGCTCAACCAATCAGATGCAATATCACCTCATATATTGTTCAGATCTCACTTGATATTGAACCAAACCCCATAACGATATAAGCTTGTTTACCCGATTTTAATAAAATCTAATCAAAATTCAGTTTCCTAAGTGGTAACAAGCTCTGCCAATCCGATGCAAGATTACCTCATCCAGTACCCTCATGATATAAGATTAATTAACACCTCTGATCAAAATCTAATTATAAACAAACTAAGCCAATCAGATAAAGGATCATCTCAATAATATCCATGGATTTCGCTCATTATCAAGCTTGTGAGAGATCATGATGATACAAACTGATAGTCCATGTGTGATCAAAATCTAATCCGAAAAATGACTTCCAGAGTGGTATCCAGCTCATTAAATCTGATGTTAGATCACATCAATGATATGCATAGATCATGCTCGTTATCAAACTCAAGATCTTCATGATACACCACTCCCTCGATAACTCGTGCCCTGATAACTCGCAAACCCACTTATAACGCGGGGTCAGGAGTGGATCCCAATTTTTAAACCAGAAAATGCCAAAAAATTGATCCCTATTGGTTGAACTTGAAGAAAATCATGATCGAAATTGGTAACGGAAACTTGATATACTGTTCATTTTATCATCGAAAACGGTAGATAGGACCTGGAAATTTAATCAACATTATGAAATAACGACTTTTAATAAGAAGTCATATAATTTGTTACATTTTCTTTTCAAATGACATTCTTAGTAAACTGCAATTAACAATATTCAAGGACATTTCAATCAATGAAAATGTCACGCCAAGTGGAGGCAGTACTTTAATAAATAAATACCAATTAAATAAATTTTTTTTCAATTGAAATCTGTTTCTAGTTCTATCTTTTAGTTCCTTTTAAGTGTAATCATCATAAATGCAATGTGTCCTCTTGTAATTAAAGGTAAAATGTGTCAATCTATTGTAACAGCTATGTCTGCGAGCATTTCGCTGAGAACCTAATTAAACGCCCATCATGTTTTGATATCGGACTAACGGAAGCATCTGTTGTATTGTTGCACTAATAAAAAGAGGGCCTCCTTTTCTATTATCATGGTAATTACGTCTTCTGAATCAAATAAAGCAGGTGGAATTTTTAAAAAAAGTCAAATGGCATACAAATCCTACATGCTTAAGAACCAGCGGCACCGATCGTATGTCGGGTAACTCATTTCAGTTGATCAATCGAACACTGTGATACATTTTACTGTGTACATATCTAATTAAACTACCTTAAAAATTACCTACTCAATCATAAATATGATTAAAGATAGCAAGGCAGCCAAGTGAAATGAGTACTTCGTAAAATAATGAGCTTTGTTTCACAAATACGGACCGTTGTGGGAAAAACGAGTTTCAGAGAATTCTTGAATTCACACGTAGAGATATCCTCAAGCATGATAAGAAGTTTCACTACTACTTTTGCAATGAAATCGCGGCATGAATATTTTACTAACTGAAAAATACAAAACTTGAGTTTCGAGGTCTGACGAAATAAATGTTACTTGTTTTTGATAAAAAGGACTCTTGTTTGGTAATGTATCAACAATTAGTCTGGTTCCCTGCTTCGTAAACTACTAGTTTCATGAAATACTATTATACAACACTCCGGGAACCAGACTAATCAACAAAACAAAAAACCGTGATGTAATACACGAATGTTTTCGCATACCGTGTTTGGTTGTTGAAACCAGTTGTAATCATGTTATTGATCTTTCAGATGTTGGACATTTTGAAAATAAATGTGATGTATAGATAATAACGAACAACTTCATCAGAAAAAGCGCTTTATTGACGATTTTTCTTGACTCGATTATAAAATGAGGATTCAGCCATTAAACAGCCCAGTTCCCCCTCCCCCAACCCCAACCATGCGGTTTTCTGGATGTCTTGCAGTTTTTTTGGAGGTCCCTCAGTAACTTGCGCCCTCGCTTATAGTGCGGTCTGTGTTTTTGGACCCCGATGTGCGCGAGTTATCGAGGGAGAGGTGAACAAGGCTAAACTCCATGTATGATTAAATCAGAATAGAAATATGGCCTCCAGAGTGGCAATAAGCTCAGCCAATCAGATACAAGATCACATCATTAATATGTGTGGACCTCACACATTATGAAACTCATCAGATATCATGATAATATCAGCCCAGATCAGACATATGGCCTCCACAAATATAACCAGCTAAGCCGATCGGATGCATGATCACCATTTTTAATATAAGTGGGATTTGATTATTAATAAACATATTTGAGATCTTAATGTACACGTAAGCACAAATTCCAAGTTTGATCAGAATCAGATACAAAATATGGCCAAACAAGCTCCGCCAGTCCCAGTGGTTGAATTTAACTTCTTTTTACTATTCGTATTTTCGGCAAACAATGACAGTATCAACTAGCAAGCTCCCATTTTAATTAGCAATATTTTTTCCAGTTAGATAAAAATTAAGCTAAACTTTATGCCAGAAGTTTTGGACTAGGAAGAAATTACTATTATTTTCTTTCAGTTGCAATTGTAATTTTTTTAGCATTTTGAACAAAAACAAATACATGTGCAGCCAAATTTTTTTCTTGTTTATAATCGAAGTCTGATTTGTTTTATATGGGCAAGAAAATGGGATATGCAATTCTAACACCCTGGATGCAATACAGTGCAAATGACTTGAAGAAAAAATATGTCATATTCATTCATTACAACTTCTTTAGAAAATCACAACCAAATAAAATATTTATGTGTCACAGCTACTAGAAAACTGAAATAACATTCAAGAAATAAGCACAAGGCTAACTGTACACTAGGCCTTTTAAAATCTAACTTGTCATCTTGTCCACAGCATGTGAAAGAATTAGCTTTCAAATGTTTATTTTAGATGGATTTATTTTATTTTCTTGGATGGTTTGAAACCACTGTCACAAGTATTACAGGATGAACTTAAAAAATAAAAAAGCCAGACTTGCTACAGCCAATTATGACGGCACACAAGGAAGCATGACCTCAATTCTCAATGTGGTCTTGAAAGCCCTGGTTACAAAAAATTAAAAACACTGAACAAGTCTGCTCCTATAATTTAACCAAACAAAAAAGAACTTGCATAAATCAGCATGATTCCTTATGCTTGAATGGAAAATTATAAATGTTTTTTTCCAAGAAACCATCAAAGACAGGTATTTTTTGCTGACATACATGACCACAACTATCAAATCTTAGTAAAATTTAAGAGACACAATTTTTTTTAAAATTTGTTTTAATCATTTTTGTTCTATGCATTAATGTCAGTTTGATGCACATGTGTAGGGTTTAATAGCATGACACAACAATACTTGCTATATGGTGCCACTTTTTAAAGTTCTAAATGAAAAAAAAGGACCCGATTCAGCATGCACCACTAGGAAGGCACACTGAGAGTATAAATCCATCAGCTTTTTTTTCTGAGGGCTTGCCTGATAAAAGCCAGGAGTGCAGGTTCAACTTCTCTGGGTTAAGCTGGAAAACCTGTCTTTATGATTGTTTAAGCATAGGGCTTTACAAATCCACTAGCCATACTCCTGGGACAATCTTGGATTTTGTTTATGAAATTCAGACACCTGTTAATCAATTGCCATTCTGATCAAAAGACCAATTACATGTGCATGTAATTTGATACCTCTCTTTCACAAACATTACTTAGTGCAGGTTTGATCCACCTACCATAATAAATCCTTATGTGATGTTTTGGGTAACTTGCATTATATCATATACAATATTGTCAAGGGAATACAAACTCATTTTCATTGTCACAAATCATCATAATTTAGCAGGTTATTTGTGTCATTTACAATTATACAGTACTCTTATTTTCAAGTGATTATCATATGTGAATGATGGCCACCATATATAATTTCTTTTTGGTGCCAAGCACAAGACTGAAGATGAGAATGATCAGCATGAGACTTTTTGACAGAAATTAGTGTATGTGTCTAGTTTGATGAAGAAAAGAAAATGACAATGAGACTGAGAGATTCATGAAATGAATAATATAATAAAACATCCCCATGGACAGAAACATGAAAAAACAATATAACATTATTAGTTTTATGCACAAGGTGTTGTAACTGTGGAATAAAAAATGCAATGGAGACCCAAGGAACACCAGGTCTAGAACTTAAAGATATTGATCCTAAACCTGCTGTGAGAAATTTGTGAAAGTTTGTTTAAGAGAAAAACTGAATACAGTATCCTGTATTGCTTAAAGATGAAATAAAAAAAAGCGAATAGTATAGTCATTTGTTTCTTCCTCAAGTGTCTTGGAAAATGTAGTGATCTGAAATGGAATTAAGCAAATTAGATAAATTAATATAGAAAAGAAAGAATGGCAAGGTAAAGGCAGTGGGAACTGTTATAGCTGTAACATTACAAATACTCAGCGCATGTTGTCAACTGCCATAATTTTTTAATTTGTTTATTTAAAGGTGCAAACAAAATTAACAAGATGACAAAAGTTCAATATTTGTAAAAAAATATATATTGTTATCTCATTAAAACATTTTAGATTTTATGTAACTCTTATTTTTTTACTTTAATTGTGTTATTTTGGGGCAAGCTGAAAATGATGACTGGGCTCTTGGTTGCTGGGTCTCTTTCTTGATCTGTTTTTTACCTCCTCAAAGTGACTGTTAAAAGGGAAGTTGAATAAAAGGCAGCTGTTTTCTGAGAATGGCTTTGAAATGGTCATTACAGAAAATGGATACAGATGGGAATGCTTCTCTTTTCAAGAGCATTAGATTAATGGACACAAATATTGCACTGGAGAGGGAGTGTTGAGCTGCCCTGTTAAGCACACAAACCATCCGAAAGACTGACTCCCAAGTGTGACTCTCCATTAGATTCTCAATGGAAGGGTTTAGGCTGTGTTCTGACCACTGAAAAATTGCATTCAAACCAAGCAGAGCATGGATCCTATTGATATGACATTTTGAACCCACTGTTGTTTATCCAGGAAGAACATCCATATATATAAAGGAAACTTCTGATGCTACAAGGCCTGCATTGTCTCTATCAACTGATGGGAATTCATAAGGAAAAATATGTGTATAGCTCGGACTTAAGTTTGAAAAACCAGTGTATGTGTTTGGAAAAAGTAAGGCTGAAATCTGACGGTATTTGCCTGTGTGAAAAGAAAGGTCTGTTCACATTAAAGGGTCCTGGTGACTACTACCAAAGCAAAATACACCAACTAACCCACACTGGGGGAGCCGTTTAAAGAATTGCTGGGTGTGTGTGATTTGGATTTTTAACATACGTTTAACAATTTTTCAGTCATATTGCTACAATGTCTGCAGTGTGACGGTTTATAGTGATGTTTAGCACTGGGGCATCATGCCACAGACACGTAGCATGATGTCCCACACGTCACATCATTCTGACACCAGGCCGACAAATCCTAACACTAACCTCTTAATGTTGAGCACCTAGCGAGGCAGCTGTTAATACCACTTTTTTTAATAAGTCTTTGGTATGACTTGGCTGGGCTTAAAGGATGGCTGGTCTTTATAAGCAATAGATGCCACAATCTTACAGGGGTCCAATCATAAATATATTTTCACAACAATAAGTTCACTGTACTAAGTTTAGTTAGGCTTTACAAAACCTTTTCAAATGAGACACTGTCTTGTGCAAATATTAAAGTAAAAGTTGTTCATTTTATGTACCATATTTACTGCATGTTTTCGGACGGCAAAAAATAATAACTTTTTTCGTTGTCTGAATACATATTAAATTCTTTAATTAGGTGTCCGAAAACAAACAGGGGAAGACAAATTTGTGCGCCCCCCCCCCGTCCGTAATGAACTTACCATTTGCTCACATGACGACGTGCTGCCATGAAGTAAAACAAGTATTTTGTCTAACACCACAGAAAGGATAATGAATGAAAAACAGGAATTACTTGCCTATTTTGTCTATTTGATACATGTCCATCCACCAGAAAACGCAGCCATACATGTATTAGAGCCACGATTGTGTGCGTATTTTCCAAAATAACCACCATATTAGTAATCGTGCAATCCAGTTTTACCCTTTACTAATCAGTGATCAATAAAATCTGCCTTACAAACGCATGCAAGCTTTATGTCTGTGTAATTAAGATATTAATATAAACTAAATAAAAAAAATTTGGAATTATAATTCTGAAGATATTTATGACAGAAACATTTTAGTGTCAAGAGTAGAAATACCGGTACATGTATGAAGGCTAATCTTAGAGCACCAAGGATGAGAGGCTCCATATGGGGTGAGTGTTGTAAGCACGCCTCGGAAGGGTAAAAATAACAAGCAAGTTGCAATATACGAGTCGTTAATATGTTGGTATTTTTTTTTAAATAAAGGTGATCTATTTGTTTTGGTTCTCTCTTTTTTTTGTTTCCCATCTAGGCAAGGGTAGCTTCAAAATGAGTAGAGCTTGCCGACTCAAAACAATCGACTGCTCAAAGATTGTTTTGATGCATGTTGGAAATTTCAGGGTGTCTAGGTGATAATTGTTCCTACTATAATTTGTGGGATTTCTTTGACAGGTGTGTTCGGAAATAAAGGGCAGCCATCTGGATTTCATTAAAAGAGCACACAATGTACCGAACATGTTGAACCCACAATCAATATTTATCGTCTACAAGGAGGTTTATTACCTGTAGAACAATAACTACATTTAAACCTGTGGTACATAATGCCTCGAGATAAGGGGTTTGTTTTGTTGCACGATGCCAATGAATTTACTAATCCATACTCTCTGATGTATTGTTTAATGATATAAAGCAGGGGTCATGGTTTCTAATCAAAGCCATAACTGTCACACCTGCGTGAAGTGGTTTTGTGTGTAACGATGCCTACACTGACAACCAATCCATAGAAGTTCGTGATCACATTAAATAATTGGCGACCAAATGAAGCGAACTTTGTATCAGTTAAATTAACGGCAAACACACTGTGAATTTTACTTTAAAACGAAGCAGCAGATCTTCTTAGATTGTGTCCGAAAACATAAATTGTAGAAAAAATTATAGTGGAGCAACGTCCGAAAAATTACAAGGCATTTAAATGTTATATTTGCCCCAAAAAAACAGTGTCCGAAATCAAACAATGTCTGAAAACATGCAGTAAATACGGTATGTGCATTTACTCATCTTAAATAAAAACTATTGTCATAAAAAATAATACCAATTTTGCTTAACCTAAATGTATTGACTCCTGATTATTAAATTATCTGCTCCTTACCTGTTATCAAGAAACTTCCAGATGAAATTTATTGACTGCTATGGACTTTTACAATGGGGGCCCATGTACTAAACTGGGTCAAGAAAAGTGCATTGTCTCCAATCGTTGCAATATAGCTTTAAGGTAAAAATTTTTAATTAACATGTGTAGTTTTCATTGTGACATCACAGCGTACAACATTCAATCCGGATTATACTGGATCACACCCTTAGACTGATCTCATAAAAAAATATGTGGTTTAACACTGATTTTACCATAGTAACTGCTTGAACAATTAATCCTGAACAAAACATTCCATTACCTGATTTGTATTCATCATATACACTGTACAAAAAAATGCTCAATTTTGGGAGAAAATTCTTTTTTGCCAGGCAATAAAATAAGTTGATTGCACTTACTACGGGCAAAAACCATGAAATGGACTATATTTTGTTTGCTAATTTGTGATTTCTGATACTCTGACCCTCGAAAAATTCCATATTTATGAACCTGAGACGACATTTTAAATTTGGCTCGTAATCCTTACTGTATGACTTTTACTGTAGTAGCCGCTCAGGTAAAACTGAACAACAAAAAAAGAGACCTGTATGCGCTCTGGCTCTAAGCATATGAAAATAATAAAATCTCTCAGAAACTTACTCTATCAGTTTAATCATGATCAAGATAGAGGAACCCAATGACCCCTTGCTTGATCCAGATGTTCATTTCCCTGCTAACTACAATACATAAATAGATATATAATGTTGATAATAATGTCACCATAACATAATATAATTATTTAGTCCCATATTATCACAATACTGTATACCTGCTGTGATTTAAGTATATAATTACCTTGTAAATAAACACAATTAACTTGGAA
The DNA here is from genome assembly GCA_016617855.1 of Megalonaias nervosa. Classification (NCBI taxonomy): domain Eukaryota; kingdom Metazoa; phylum Mollusca; class Bivalvia; order Unionida; family Unionidae; genus Megalonaias; species Megalonaias nervosa. Next base: position 137,909 of record JAECUM010001323.1, read on the forward strand.
AATCTGCTTTCTGTTTTGTTTGTACACAGGACGTCAGGAGTTTGGATGACGAATGCATAAAAACAAGTTGGAGTTTCACAATATTCGCAAAATGCGCACGTAGGGCAAATGCACATTTAAGAATCGTCCTCAATCTACAAATGCGCACTGCATAATTTTAAAATCATTAAAGGCATTATTGTTATTTACGTAAGTATTCGAAATATTGCACTTTCTTCTTGTTTACTTCTATTAAAGACACGAAATAATACTAGATTTTTATTTACTGTGTTCTTACTTGTTTCCACGAACACGTGCAATGAAAAGTTAGATACAGCAACATGATTAAATGAAAATACATCGTGACCAAAAAACTTTTGTCGCAGACACGTGTGGGTTATTTTCTCGTTTGCTGCAATGACACATGTTTCCAAGAATCATATATATAAACCTATGTTCTCATCAATCTTCAGACATTCGTGGGGATTTATGTGCAGAAAGGCATTCTGTAACATTTTATTGCAGTTTTAATTCATTCAAGATATGAAAACTACTTTAAAATGAATATATTGTTGTCGACCAAGCACTAAAATCTCTAAACATAGTGTTTAAAAGACTCGGCCCAATGTTGCAACAAGGCATGCTACTTGTTCATAATTGAAATAGTTGACTAATGGCAGAAAATCGACAAATAACATTTTTTACAGTTTAAAAATTAATGAAAGGGGAAGCAGCAGGGAGGGTGAACCCTACATGTGGAATTCACACACGTTTGCTTAAAATGAAACATATTTTTTTTGCTTACAAAATATTGTCCCTGACCAAATTGTAAGATAGTTACTATCTTTCAATTCGAGTAAACATATTCATTGTCCAAAAGGTCTGTACACCCTCCCTGCTGCTTATTATATTTATCGTTGACTCATCGATACATAAATAAGATATAGGGGGTTTTCTATAATTAAATAATAAAAAATATTATAATGAACAAATGTAGATGGTTGTTAAAAACTTCTTCACTTTGTAATAGACCATGTCGCGGAGAATATTGCGCTCAGCATAATAGGTCATTAAAAAAATCTTCTGGTTTGCAAATCTGTATCAAATGCGGATTAGCATCTCGTGCTGTTATATGCGCTAAATGCGGCGGTAACAGATACAGCGCATTAATACATTATTACCAACATAGAATTCAACGGCGAGGTTTTATCAGAGACACTCCTCCAACCGCTCGTGAATATATACACAATTACTTTAAAGTATTTCCTGCAGTGATCAATCTTGAAGAGGATAAAATAATAATAAATCAACGAACGCAGAAAGAAAAACAATTATCAGAAGAGTATAATATAAAAGATGAAGTGAGACGAATAAAAGAGATCTGTAAAAAATTAAAATGTACTCCAGAGAATTACATCGCGAGATTGAAAAAAAAAATGTACAACAAAATACCATCATGATAGAATCACTGATGATTCATCAGATTATCAAAAATAATATCATCATTGACATACTGCAGAAAGTCCACAAGAATATTATTTGGTATTCCAGGATGTGGTGATTCACAACATTCTCTATAATAAATTAATGAAATGTGGTATTTCCCCCTATCATGTTATCAAAATCAACAATGAAAGGGGGAAACGCAACATTCTCTATAATAAATTAATGAAATGTGGTATTTCCCCCTATCATGTTAAGAATGCATCATAGGGATTTCTTCATCCTTAGAATCAAATCTTATTGAGTCAGAGACGTTGTTAGAAGCGATGCTTCTAGAATCAGCGATAGAGACAGAGTCAGAGACGTTGTTAGAAGCGATGTTTCTAGAATCAGCGATAGAGACAGAGTCAGAGACGTTGTTAGAAGCGATGCTTCTAGAATCAGCGACAGAGTCTCTTAACAAGTACTGATTTACATATTCTGCTACTGTTGGTGGAGTGTCTTTATGAGGCATATATTTCGGTTTCCTTTTATTATAATAAAGTAACATCACCCTGTATCTGTTACCGCCACAACCTGTACAGATTTGAATCGCTCCCCGCACTCCATTACCACATCGTAAACACGGTCTATTTCCTCTTGATCCTGTTCTAATCATATGGCTGTGATGGGCGCAGTATTCTTCTCGGCACGATTTTCCGCATATCCGAGTTGATCCTTGAACTATCCAACGACAATTATTAGGTCCTGTCTGAAATGGCATTATTATATAATAATAATATTTTAATTATTTTTTAATTAGAAGTATATTCTGTATATTATATAATCATAGATATGACAGAACATATCATGTTTTATAACACAAAATATGACGCCGTCGAGAGTTATAAAGTAGAATCTGATATTTACAGGCGGGGAATAATTATTCAACATTTTAATAAATTTTACGTGTTCTCGGACGATGATGAATTTAACAAGTTCGCTGGGAACTTTATTAATGAATCTTCGGTAACTGAAATAATTCCCCAATTCAGGCTTAGATATCCGGTGTTTGATCTAGATACCAAGTACGTGCGTGAATTAACTAGGTATCGATACAGCGATCGTATAGACATAATACCAACCGACGAACTAATCAATACTAGCGACATCATCGACTACTTCGCCGAATTGTGTAATTGCGATCGTGAAAAAGTATTCTTGTTCGAAACTAACAGTGGTTATCATATTCTTTGTAAATCAGCGCCTGTAACATTCGATCAACAACGAGATTTAACTAATCGTGCCGCTAACAAGAAGAATCCCGACTGGAAAGTCGATCGACAAGCTGGTCTTCATAGCATCAAGTTGAATAACACGCGATCACACAAACCAGGTGCGTTATGTAAAAAACTAATATCGCATAACGATCATGAGAGTCTCCAGAAACAGAGTTTCTTTGCTTCCATGTTGCTAGTCTGTCCAACCTGTATTCAACCTGATCGCGTTGAGATTCCCACAAACGATTACATCGTTACATCTAATGATATCTGCGATGAAATACCACCGGCGGATATAGCTAGGATATCTACGGTACTTACTGGCAAACCCGATCAGCTCATCGACGTTGTTAGTGTATCAGGAAATAGATTTACGATAGCGAGAGAACCAGGTCACATGTGTAACATCTGTGAACGCAGACACGGATATAATGAGATACGTGAATACGTTGAAGACAAATGCGATAATTGTCTCGTGTATATCAATGATGATGACAGTGATGAATATCACTGCGGTTATTATTCGATCTGCTGCCCTAGATCAACTGGAAAACAAATACAACTACCAAGAATCACCAGTGATTCTATAGATACTGTCGATGAAACAGCGGATATCAAAAAAGATAAAAGATATATAAAATATCTGATCAACGCGAGACGTAGATTTCGTTACCCCGGATATCTAATTACCAGAAACGCCGATTACACATACACGGCATTACCGACACATGAATCAGGTCCTGGTTGTAAAGCGCTACCTAATGACTACATCGACGGTTCTGCATGTGGAATGGGGAAATCTGAATCGGCGTGGAAATCATTGAGAGATGATCAGTCCGTGCTCGCATTATCGTACAGAAAGACATTCACCGAGAAAATCAAATCCGATTATAATATTGAGTCCTACATGAACATCGATGGTTGTATTACATTTAACCCTGGAGATAGACGTCGGGTTGTTGTGCAATGGGAATCTCTACATAGAATCCGTGGAATTCCAGACGTGATTATTGTCGATGAATGGCATGGAATCCGCAGACAACAATTTCATTCAGCCAAACACAGCAAAGAACGATGGAATAAATTTATGGGATTAACAACGATATGCAAACGATTAATCGTCCTCGACGCAGATGCTAACGATGATGATCTAATATTATTCCGTGATAAGCTAGGACGTTCATCTATGAAATTTATCATTAACGATTACAAACCCGATCATGATAAGAAATTTCACATCGAACTTTCCCACGAGAATAATCTAACCTCGCTTCTAGAACGATTAAAAAGAATCACTAGTAATGACAAAATCGCCGTATTCACACACAATAAACAAAGGACCGATTACTCCGTTGAGAGTTTAGCTAAGCTCATTCAACATCTAGGATATCGTGTGAGATATTATCACGCTGATACAGATCCTGCTCAAAAGAAGTCTGACTTCAACGATATCAATCACGCATTCGATGACATCGATGTTGTTATCAGCAATCACACTCTCGAAGCGGGAGTTAGTATCGTTGATGAACGATTCAAGGTTATGTACGTGTTCTCAGAAGAACTAGGATCTGTTGAGGCAACTAAGCAGGCTATCCACAGATTCCGTTGCGTTAACGAAATTCATTATTCGTCAACGAGAAAACAACGCGCTCGTAAACTACCGATATATCGTGAATCCATCGAGAAGGTTATTGTGGATCGAGAAAGACTGATCTCGAACGATACAAAATTATATAGAATTCCATACGCTGAAGATCTACAGACTGGATTCGGATACGCTTATATCAGTGACATCATCGACGAGAATAATTCCATTATGTACTTTACACCGCGATTGATTGATGCGATGAGGAATACCGGCTATGAAATAATAGAACCACAAGTTGATGATTACGAGACGTGGTTGAGAAAAACCGATAAATCATCAGATAATAAAATCGATTATGATAATGATCCTAATGTCGATGAATTTCTAAAGACATCGATAGGTGATCGAATAAAACAATCAGAAACGAAGTCTATTGATGACGATTATATCATTAATGAAATTATCTATAGAGATCGATATTACAAATACGATCCTAATACAAATCTAGAACCATATCAAGCAAAGAAATCGTTCCTCAGTTATATGTGTCAGTGTGATGTTAGTTTATTGCCAGCCTCGCAGATAGAACACTTGTATAAAAACTCAACGCAGATAAGACGAGCTCAGCGAATCATAGATGATAAATTTAATAATAGCAGCGCAACCGCGAGAGAAGTATTTCGATCAGATAAAATTAGTCCTAAAGAAAAACTAACGATAATAAAGAAGTTTCTAAACGCGTTGAATTTACCCGATATCGTATCTGACGATATAATGGTAACATCAGTATCTGTATCAGGACCAGATCTTAGAATGCGCATTAAGAACATGATCGACGATCCTGATATCATGCGTGAATATAATAATCTGATTAGTAACTGGTCAAGTATCTTTCCTGAAACGAGAATCTGGTCTAATAAATTAACTACCAGGAACATTCTCGAGAAAATCAAAATCATCTATAGAGGTTTTGGAGCATCATTAATATTGGACGATAAACACAAGACAACAAGATCAGACTATACACTTACTTATCCCACGTGGCCTAAATCAGACTTTATTGATGATTCTCGTTGGAAAGATTTCATCGATACGCGACAAGAATATCCAGGCGGTAATGATATCATCGCGGTAGATCCAAGAACTACTATGTTGAAGTTTCACGTATGGAGCGTTAATGGGTGGTTTAATGATTAAGGGGGGAAACACCACATTTCCTAATAATATTAATGAATGTTGTATTTCCCCCTATCATGAATACCTACATCATTGAACGACGATTCACCACATTTCCTAATAATGAATGTTGCGTTTCGCCAATTATCAAAAACAACATGATTGACTTAACAATTATATCATATAATTAAAGCATAAATAATTCTTATTATTATATAATCATGAAAGAAAAGATTTTATTATTTGCAGGCACCGAGCAATACGATACTGCGATGAAGATAATAAAAGATAATAAGGGATCAATAGTCTCAAAGAATGGTATCAGATTTGCTAATACCAACGAGCGCGTAGATAGTGGTTTCTCGAAAAGATCGATGAGCGACGTAACAACGATAACTCGTAGAAATAAAGTACGTGATCGTTTGCGAAGAAAATTAGCTAACAGAACAATATCATTCAACTAGAATTATAATATTTTTATTATAATGACCAACACGAATAATGATGTACTCGTTTATGATATTCTGCGCAACAACAGCGAATATTTTTACGATAAAATGATTGTTGATGAACACGGTAACGAGTACTATATGCCACCAAAAAATAAAATTTCTAGAGACATAGAACTGACTTTCAGGATGATCAATAATGAGATAGTTCCGTTTGTTGGTAACGAGTCTAACATATCATCATGGTTGGTCAATAATATCATGGACTGGTTTCGATGTGAGTTATTGAGGAGATTTAAAATAATACACCTATCAGAAAATGAGATAATTAATTATCTTGGACGTCCTCTTAACGATAAAGAGATTCAAGCAAGAAAATCAACCGACTACACGATAGATAATTACATCGACGATATTTATAAAATCGGGAAGATTCTCTCAGATAATAATGATTCTATTAATGATGCGCGTGTTATGTTTATCCTATGTTCCGATACGAATTATTTTCGCGATAAAATGATTGTTGATGGACACGGTAACGAGTACTATATGAATCCGCGAGACACCGAATTAAATTTCAGAGTGATCGATAATGAGATAATCCCGATTATTGGTATCGAGTCTAATATATCGCCATGGTTATTTAATCAGGTAGCGAAATTGTTTTCAATCGAATTCGTGCGGAGATTTAATCTACTACGTATGCCAGAATCTGCTATAGTTGAATATCTCGGACGTCCTCTTAACGATAAAGAGATTCTAGTTAAGAATGAGGTTGATGGTTATATTATTGATAAAATCAGAATCTGGAAGAATCAAACGATCATAAACGATTATAATAATCTGAATATCAATCTAGGTAGACCAGCGTATTATCGGAAGAATAAGAGACGTCGTCAAAGAAATCAACGAAGATAAATAATCATCAGATAAGGGGGAAACGCAACATTTTCTATAATAAATTAATGAAATGTTGTATTTCCCCCTATCATTGAACGGCGATTTATCTATAATAATAATGAATGTTGCGTTTCGCCATCAATCACGAGTGTTGTCAAATTTGAAAAGTATTATCGATCACTAATGTGTGATAATATTTACTGCGATGATTATTTAACCCCGCACAAACACTGCGTTAACTGCAATAATAGTTTTATTAAACACGGAGAAAATCAACGATGTCAAGATTGCCGATCATGGACCAAATATCTATATTGGTTGATGGACATAGTGTATCTTTAGCTACAAGATCTTTCAACTTCTCTAGCTATTTTTCTTGTAACGCTTCTCTTGATCTTTCTCATTTCACGTTTAAATTCTTCATGTGATCTTCTTCTTTCTTCATCAGAATCTAATATTTCTGGTCTCAAATATCTTTCTGGTTCAACATTTTGGTGATTATTATATCTTTCTTCGCGTTTATCAAAGTTTATGCGTTCTTGTTTAGTTAATTTCTTTTTAAACTTCGCGATATCGAATTCAGCTTCTTCTTTATTAATCAATTTTGCTTCTCGCCATATATTATAAACACGTGTTAAACTAATGCTGTATTTACGAGCGATCTCATCAGCTTTCACGCTGTCTCTCATCATAATGATATTGACTTTATCGGTTATGGTAAGATCATTAATTTTCTTTGGCATACTATTATGTTATAATAAATAATAATAATAATAATAATAATAATAATAATAATAATAACGCGCAGATCAGTATTTAATCGTGTTAATTTGATTATTATTATTATTATTATTATTATTATTATTATTATTATTATAAAATAAAATGAATAAACACATTCCATGAATTATAAAAACCCGTTGATGAAATAGCTAGCATTATTTACATACTGTTGAAAGTCTACAATCAGATCATTTAATATCAATCAATAATTATTCTTCCGATAAATTATTTTCTTTTGTTAATTATTTTTTATATAATAATGATATGGATGAACTTTTTAATCGCTGAGATTGCATAAGCAATTACTAAGGAAATTTCCTTCAAGTACTCAGGCTCAGCGATTAAAAAGTTCATCCATATTATTATTATATAAAAAATAATTAACAAAAAAAAATAATTTATCGGAAGAATAATTATTGATTGATGTTATATTTATAGGATAAACATAACACGCGCATCATTAATAGAATCATTATTATCTGAGAGAATCTTCCCGATTTTATAAATATCGTCGATGTAATTATCTATCGTGTAGTCGGTTGATTTTCTTGCTTGAATCTCTTTATCGTTAAGAGGACGTCCAAGATAATTAATTATCTCATTTTCTGGTAGGTGTATTATTTTAAATCTCCTTAGCAGCTCACATCGAAACCAGTCCATGATATTATTGACCAAACACGATGATATGTTAGACTCGTTACCAACAAACGGAACTATCTCATTATTGATCATCCTGAAAGTCAGTTCTATGTCTCCAGAAACTTTATTTTTTGGTGGCATATAGTACTCGTTACCGTGTTCATCAACAATCATTTTATCGTAAAAATATTCGCTGTTGTTGCGTATAATATCATAAACGAGTACATCATTATTCGTGTTGGTCATTATAATAAAAATATTATAATTCTAGTTGAATGATATTGTTCTGTTAGCTAATTTTCTTCGCAAACGATCACGTACTTTATTTCTACGAGTTATCGTTGTTACGTCGCTTATTGATCTTTTCGAGAAACCACTATCTACACGCTCGTTGGTATTAGCAAATCTGATACCATTCTTCGAGACTATTGATCCCTTATTATCGTTTATTATCTTCATCGCAGTATCGTATTGCTCGGTACCTCGAAATAATAAAATCTTTTCTTTCATGATTATTATTAATAAGAATTATTTATGCTTTAATTGTATGATATAATGATTCTAGAAGCGATGTTTCTTAAGTCAATCTGAGACTAGAAGCGATGCTTCTGTTAACATGATGTGAATTCGTCTATTTTATTATAGAAAATGGATGAATCACCACTAATGATGGCGATTCGTCCATTTCATTATATTATTATAGAAAATGGATGAATCGCCACTAATGATTTTTGATATTCTAAGATCATCAAGAGACTTCGTTTGTTAAGCATTAAACCACCCGTTAACGCTCCATACGTGAAACTTCAACAAAGTAGTTCTTGGATCTACCGCGATGATATCATTACCGCCGGGATATTCTTGTCGCGTATCGATGAAATCTTTCCAACGAGGATCATCGCGAAAGTCTGATTTAGGCCACGTGGGATAACTAAGTATATAATCTGATCTTGCTGCGTGTTCTTTATTGTCTGAGATTAATGATGCTCCAAAACCTCTGTAGATCGCTTTAATCTTTTCGATAATGTTTCTGGTAGTTAATTTATTTGATCGAAATCTTATTTCAGGAAATATGCTTGGCCAGTTACTAATCAGATTATTATAATCGCGTATAATATCAGGATCATCGATCATGTTCTTAATACACGTTCTAAGATCTGGTCCTGATACAGATACTGATGTTACCATTATATCGTCAGATACGATATCGGGTAAATTCAACGCGGTTAGAAATTTTCTTATTATCGTTAGTTTCTCTTTCGGACTGATTTTATCTGATCGAAATACTTCTCTCGCGGTTGCACTACTATCATTAAATTTATCAACTATGATTCGCTGAGCTCGTCTTATCTGCGTTGAGTTTTTATACAAGTGTTCTATCTGCGGAGCTGGCAATAAACTAACATCACACTGACACATATAACTGAGGAACGATTTCTTTGCTTGATATGGTTCTAGATTTGTATTAGGATCGTATTTGTAATACCGATCTCTATAGATAATTTCATTAATGATAGAATCGTCATCAAGTGTCTCTAGAAGCAACGCTTCTTGGGATTGTTTTATTCGCTCACCTATCGATGTCTTTAGAAATTCATCGACATTAGGATCGTTATCATAATCGATTTTATTATCTTTATCGGTTTTTCTCAACCACGTCTCGTAATCATCAACTTGTGGTTCTATTATTTCATAGCCGGTATTCCTCATCGCATCAATCAATCGCGGTGTAAAGTACATAATGGAATTATTCTCGTCGATGATGTCACTGATATAAGCGTATCCGAATCCAGTCTGTAGATCTTCAGCGTTTGGAATTCTATATAATTTTGTATCGTTGTCGATTAGTCTTTCTCGATCCACAATAACCTTTTCAATGCCTTCACGATATATCGGTAGTTTACGAGCGCGTTGTTTTCTCGTTGACGAATAATGAATTTCATTAACGCAACGGAATCTGTGGATAGCCTGCTTAGTTGCTTCAACAGATCCTAGTTCTTCTGAGAACACGTACATAGCTTTGAATCGTTCATCAACGATACTAACTCCCGCTTCGAGAGTGTGATTGCTGATAACAACATCGATGTCATCGAATGCGTGATTGATATCGCTGAAGTCAGACTTCTTTTGAGCAGGGTCTGTATCGGCGTGATAATATCTAACACGATATCCTAGATGTTGAATGAGCTTAGCTAAACCCTCAACGGAGTAATCGGTATATTGTTTGTTATGCGTGAATATGGCGATTTTAGAATCACTAGCATTTAATCGTTCTAGAAGCGAGGTTAGATTATTCTCGTGGGAAAGTTCGATGTGAAATTTCTTATCATGATCGGGTTTGTAATCGCTAATGATAAATTTCATAGATGAACGTCCTAGTTTATCACGAAATAATATTAGATCATCATCGTTAGCATCTGCGTCGAGGACGATTAATCGTTTGCATATCGTTGCTAATCCCATAAATTTATTCCATCGTTCTTTGCTGTGTCTCGCTGAATGAAATTGTTGTCTGCGGATTCCATGCCATTCATCTACAATAATCACGTCTGGAATTCCACGGATTCTATGTAGAGATTCCCATTGCACAACAACCCGACGTCTATCTCCAGGGTTAAATGTAATACAACCATCGATGTTCATGTAGGACTCAATATTATAATCGGATTTGATTTTATCGGTGAATGTCTTTCTGTACGATAATGCGAGCACAGACTGATCATCTCTTAATGATTTCCATGCTGATTCGGATTTCCCCATTCCACATGCAGAACCGTCGATGTAGTCATTAGGTAACGCTTTACAACCAGGACCTGATTCGTGTGTCGGTAACGCCGTGTATGTGTAATCGGCGTTTCTGGTAATTAGATATCCAGGGTAACGAAATCTACGTCTCGCGTTGATCAGATATTTCATATATCTTTTATCTTTTTTGATATCCGCTGTTTCATCGACAGTATCTATAGAATCACTAGTGATTCTTGGTAGTTGTATTTGTTTCCCAGTTGATCTAGGGCAGCAGATCGAGTAATATTCATCACTGTCATCATCATTGATATACACGAGACAATTATCGCATTTGTCTTCAACGTATTCACGTATCTCATTATATCCGTGCCTGCGTTCACAGATGTTACACATGTGACCTGGTTCTCTTGCTATCGTAAATCTATTTCCTGATACACTAACAACGTCGATGAGCTGATCGGGTTTGCCAGTAAGTACCGTAGATATCCTAGCTATATCCTCTGGTGGAATTTCATCGCAGATGATTTCATTATCTGTTTCATGAACTGCTCTATCGATATAATCAACAGCGCGATGAGGTTGAATACAGGTCGGGCAGACTAGCAGCATAGAAGCGTAGAGACGTTGTCTCTCATGATCATTATGTGAAATTAATTTTTTACATAACGCACCTGGTTTGTAAGATCGCGTGTTATTCAACTTGATGCTATGAAGACCAGCTTGTCGATCAACCTTCCAGCAGGGATTCTTCTTATCATATACACGACTCGTTAAATCTCGTTGTTGATCAAATGTTACCGGCGCCGATTTACAAAGAACATGATAACCGCTGTTAGTTTCAAACAAGAATACTTCTTTACGATCACACACACATAGTTCAGCGAAATAGTCGATGATGTCGCTAGTATTAATTAATTCGTTGGTTGGTATTATGTCTATACGATCGCTGTATCGATACCTAGTTAATTCACACACGTACTTGGTATCTAGATCAAACACCGGATATCTAAGCCTGAATTGGGGAATTATTTCAGTTACCGAAGATTCATTAATAAAGTTCCCAGCGAACTTGTTAAATTCATCATCATCCGAGAACACGTAGAATTTATTAAAATGTTGAATAATTATTCCCCGCTTGTAAATATCAGATTCCACTTTAAAACTCTCTATGGCATCACATTTCGTATTATAAAACATGATATGTTCTGTCATATCTATGATTATATAATATACAGAATATACTTCTAATTAAAAAATAATTAAAATATTTTTATTATATAATAATGCCATTTCAGACAGGACCTAATAATTGTCGTTGGATAGTTCAAGGATCAACTCGGACATGTGGAAAGTCGTGCCGAGAAGAATACTGCGCTCATCACAGCCATATGATCAGAACAGGATCGAGAGGAAATAGACCGTGTTTGCGGTGTGGTAATGGAGTGCGAGGATCGATTCAAATTTGTACAGGTTGTGGTGGTAACAGATACAGAGTGATGTTACTTTATTATAATAAAAGGAAACCGAAATATATGCCTCATAAAGACGCTCCACCAACAGCAGAGGAATATGTGGCTCAGTACTTATTGAGAGACTCTAGAAACTCTGTCGCTGATTCTGACTCTATCGCTGATTCTGACTCTAGAGACTCTAGAAACTTCGTTTCTGACGTTGAAATAGATAATTTTAAAGATGAAGAAGTGGCCTGATATTATTAATCTGAGGATGGCGATTCGTCCATTTCATTATTATTTATTATGGAAAATGGATGAATCGCCACTAATGATAACATGATGGCGATAGAAATAAAATTTCCGTGATGTCGATTCGTCCATTTCATTATATTATTATAGAAAATGGATGAATCGCCACATCCTGGAATATCAAATAATATTCTTGTGGACTTTCTGCAGTATATCAATGATGATATATATATTATTTTTGATAATCTGATAAATCATCAGTGATTCTATCATGATGGTATTTTGTTATACATTTTTTTTTTCAATCTCGCGATGTAATTCTCTGGAGTGCATTTTAATTTTTTACAGATCTCTTTTATTCGCCTCGCTTCATCTTTTATATTATACTCTTCCGATAACTGTTTTTCTTTCTGCGTTCGTTGATTTATTATTTTTTGATCCTCTTCAAGATTGATCACTGCAGGAAATACTCTAAAGTAATTGTGTAGATATTCACGAGCGGTTGGAGGAGTGTCTTTGATAAAACCTCGCCGTGGAATTCTATGTTGGTAATAATGTATTAATGCGCTGTATCTGTTACCGCCGCATTTAGCACATATAACAGCACGAGATGCTAATCCACATTTGAGACAGATTTGCAAACCAGAAGATTTTTTTAATGACCTATTATGCTGAGCGCAGTATTCTCCGCGACATGGTCTATTACAAAGTGAAGAAGTTTTTAACAACCATCTACATTTGTTCATTATAATATTTTTTTATTATTTAATTATAGAAAAACTACTTGTATCTATTTTATGTATCGATGAGTCAACGATAAATATAATGAGCAGCAGAGAGGGTGAACAGACTTTTGGACAATGAACATGTTTGCTCGAATTGAAAGATAGTAACTATCTTACAATTTGGCCAGGGACAATATTTTGTAAGCAAAAAAATATGTTTCATTTTAAGCAAACATGTGTGAATTCCAACTGTAGGGTTCACCCTCTCTGCTGCTAGACATGTGGCATCATATCCAACCCAGTCACATTATTCTGACACCAGGCCGACCAGGCCTAACACTAATCTCAGCTGCCAGTCCAATTTTTATAAGTTTTTGGTATGACCCAGCAGTGTTTCGAACTTGCGACCTCCTGCATCCGAGGCGGACGCTGTATCCACTTTGGCCACCTGAGTGGTCTGATTAATAATGCAACTAGGTCTATGCCATCCGAACATAAATGTGTTTCTATTTCATACAACATAAATAAATATTAAATAAATATACATCGTGAATTTATATTTACTTTTTTTTACTATTTATCTTAATTTACATTAAAGTACATACGTACCGAGCATAGATAGATAAATAGATAGATAGATAGATAGATACCGAGCACGGAAAATGTATGCTACATTACATAGTGTTATGAAATATAACTCATTGCTTCGTGCAAAGGCTAATGCACGTTCCTGCACTACATGTTCACTTATTAAAAAAGGTGATAGTGCAATGTATAAGCTCGTGCAGATCAGGTAATGGCTGATAGAAATAAGGAAATACATATTTTATGCAATATTCAAGACGTTATTGGTAGGGCTTAATTGTCGCCAGTTTATGTAAGACGTTTATTCTGGACTCACGGATTTAATAATTTCCAATGAATTTTTGTATTCTTGTTAACGTGAATGGAGTAAACCCTGAAGTATCTTTTCTTTGAGTCGGCCCAGCTGAAAAATCTCGAAACTGACACAACTGCGTCTCTTCATTTTGAAGTTCTTTTTCGATTATTTCGACACGGAAATTATATAGTGCTTACAGTAGTAAGGGAAAAGGCAGATTCTAGCCCAAAGACCCCTCCCCACTCTCAGAACAAATACAAATTACTCTCTCAGAGACCCTAAAATTCCCACCCCAAACGATTTTCTAAAAACTAAAAGGCCGATTCTAGCCCAAATATATTTTGAGATTAAATGAGCCCATCCCCAGACTACTACAGTAATGTAGTCTGGAAAATCAATACTCTACAGTGTTTTGCTTGTAACAGATGTTTCCTCATGTACGCAGCCTGAAAAATCAATAATACATTTATCAGCCAAGCCAGGTATACATGTTTTAGAACATTCCAGAAAACGCCCACGCAAAATGGCTCATAATCATGGAATTTCTAGAATGTCATAATCACATGGAATTTCTAGAAAACGCCCACGCAGATCTATTAGTATATAAGGCAGGTAAAATTTCCTTCTGAGGCACTTTCAAGAGGACGTCTTCACCGAGCGGAATCAAGTAAGTGGCATTTTTCATATATTATTTTTTATTGTTTAGATAATATTTCATACCCTATCATTATCATACTTTTTTGATAATCTTTTTCATACTTGCTGACTCTCATTGGTAGAATATCTGTTAATATACTGTCAATAATACGAAACTCACGTATCAAATCGTCCATATCATATTTTATACCCCGCAAGTAAGATCGTATCTGATCAAGTAATTTTTTATAGGTGATATTAGCCGTTTGGCAACTATTTTTTTTAGTCGCGAGTCGAGGTTCTATCTTTTTACACGCTGTTGTAAGAGAAACACCAATACCTGATATTATTAACAAAAACGGGTTTAATGATGCACCACTCGAAATTATACCAGATCCGGTCAATAACAGCGGTAAATATGATATTACGCGAAGTATTTTGTTATAATATTTATAACATTTTTTCACGCACCAAAGTTTTTTTATGATAAAATTTGTAATATTGCATTAGCGCGTCAACATCTTGTTTCGGAATTTCTTTTGAAATGTGATTGAAATCAAATATATATTTTTTCATTATATAATATTAGTTTACAATAGTGCTGGTTCCTGGTTTGATTCATTATACCTAATGATGTTAAGTAATTAATTAAAAAGTTTCAGCTATAAATTCCAGACACCACCAGTAACGTCTCGGAGGCATTTCCGTTGATATCAGCGTAAATATTTCTTTGATGTTCTTGGTTAGCATCACCAATAGAGGATTATGATATACATTCGGTGATGATGAAGTGGCAGCAGTAATTTCTAAACCGTACATAGATAACCTGTATAACCCAGTTACTTCTGCGGTATGTTCGAGAGTGTTATTTCGCGGTGTCCATGTTGATGATTCTGATGCTACTGTGTACACGATATTTTTAATTTGTCCGTGTGGAATTTTAATTAGATTAGTTTTTTTAACAATATTAGGTATTCCACTGACAATGTCGTTGAGTTTCGTGTTAACGTCGGCTAGTTTTACGTCAACGGTTGGTTGTTCCCCAAAAAATTCTTTAAAGGGTTTGTTTATATTTCTACGAAAATTTAAGAACGTTTCTACGTGTCTAGAAAAAGTAGCACTAAGTGTAGTCATTTCATCACCGATTGTTTTTAATGATGTTGAAATAAGAATTTCCTTATCATCAACATACTTTTTCGTTGCAGCATCAAAATCATATTCCGGTGTTCTAAGATTATTAATACCGTTATTGTTCATGTTGAGAAATGCACGCATTATGCCACCGTTGGCCAATACGTACTTAGATTCTCGATCATCGACATATTTTTTTGTTGCGGCGTCTGTATCTGAGGCTGGGTTGCCAAGGTCTATAATTTTTTTTTGATTCATAATAATGTGACCCGTGAATGAATCACCAGCTTTTTTGACATAATCGTTAATCGAGTTACCGGAATCTTGTATGTTACCTTGATTAGTAAAAGTAACAATATTATTAACAACCGCGGTGGGAATTCGTACAAGTACATTTGACAGTTGTACATTACTCGTCTTTAATCGTCCTTGTTTATCCTGGAAAATAACAACTTCATTTTGATCCACACTTGTGAGATTTAATAAATTATCAATCTCATTTCTTAGCTGATCAAGAGTTGCATACTTAGATAAGTCACCTTGATAACCTTCAGTCAATAAATCTCCTGTTAATGTTCCAAATTTTGTATAGTAGCTCATTATTTATTGTCCTACATAAAATTGTCAACATTAGTTAGTTTAATATTACATAAAATTATATAACAACGATGGCGACGATATTAAACTTTGATACAGAGCGGTTGGTGAAACATAAACATAACAATGAACTTCCAGATTGTCATTATCTTATTGTTGGGCGAACTGGATCTGGAAAAACAAATCTGCTTATGAACTTACTTCTCGGCGATAATTTTAACTACGATCGAGTTTATATTTATACAATTAATCCGCAGCAAGATAAGTACGAGCTACTAAGCAAATATAATGACAAACTTCGTGATAAACTTAACGCTGGAGATGATATCTTTTTGATAAGACAACCAGATGATCTTGTTCCAGTTAATCAACTTGACTCGGATGAACATAAGATAGTAGTTTTTGACGAGATTCCGCTAAATAATACGGAGATGAACAAAATAAGATCGTATTTTTCACTGTCACGTAATAAGAAATGTAATTCTGTTTATTTGGCTCAAGGTTTTTATAATGTTGATAGATTTATTCGGCGAAATACTGGTTGTTTTATATTATTTCCGGGACTGGATAATGTTGACGTTAGAAATATCGCGAACGAGCAATGCGGTGATGTAACAAAAGATAAATTTATCGAATTATATCATAGAGCTACAAAGGACAAATATAACTTTTTCTTATTTAATAAACTTGCAATTGATCCAACTAAAATGTTTCGCTGTTGTATTGACATTTACTTGCAGTAATGTGTTTTCCACTTCTTAAAATTTTATAAAATTTATATATAATAATTATGGACAAACGAGCAAAATATAGAAAACATATAGAAGATCTAAAAAAAACTTGCTCAATCTCAAGCGGCATTTAAGCAAAAAGTACAGCAAGCACGACGTGGACAAGTAACAGCTGCGGAAACAACAGCTACGATTCTCAAACCAGTTACTGAAGCACTTCTTGGGAAACAACCTAAAACTAAACCACTATCAGAAGAAGAACTTAAGCAACTACAAGAAAAAGGCTTGGTTGGATTAGTTAAAGAACAACAAGAAGCGGCTGCTGCAAAAATTATTGCTAGATCTGACGAGGAAAAAAGAATGTTAGCTGAGGCACTTGTAAGGAACATTGATGATCCCGACGCTAGACAAGCTGAACTAAACCGGTTGATCAATAATCCGATTTTATTTGAAAGAAGATTAGCAGAATTAACTTCACATGAAATTAGGACTATATTAGGAAAATTATCAGAAAAAATAGAGGATATTGAAAAAGAGCAAGAAAGAGTCGGCGAGTTAACAGTAAAGTTTATGGAAGTTGGAGAAAAAAGACAATTTTTTAGAAAAAAAGCAAATGATAAAATAACAGATGAGGAATATAATGATTTTTTAAAAGATAATAATATAACTGATACTAATAATATAAAAAACTGGGAAAGTGATAGATACGACGAACTTATTGTTATATTAAATAAAATAATAACAGACGGTAATAATGCTGACAAAGAATTAGATAAAGCCCTAAAAGAAGACGATATGTTTCCGCTCTCTGTTATAATTAGGAAAGGTGTTATCGCTCGTACCTTTTACATAGCAGCGGTAGATTATAGAGGAAAAGAGTATGGCAAAGGGTGGAATTTTCATAGGAAATTTAAATCAGTCGATGACAATCGCGTTAAAAAATATAGAGAAGCTGTAAGAGTAAAAACTGGAACAGGTGTAAAAATATTTACATCAACTGCTGAAATGATAGGCAGATTAATGCTGTTGATATCATCAAAAGAAGCTGGTAATATTAGTGTTGAAATTGACAATGAAATTATTGACATACTTGATCATCTAAGATCGGAAAATTTATTAACATCTGACGAGTATGAAACTTTACACCGCGACTTAATCTCGGCGATTTAATTTTGTAAAAATATAATAAATAACAATGTCAACAACATTATTGCTAGACTCTAGTACAACCGCAAAAGATAGCGCAAATTTTTCAGTAAATTATATTCCGCCAATACAACTTGATACTGAGAAACAGTATGAAATTGGATTAATTTCTTGTACTTGCTGGAATGCTATGGCTAACGTAAAAACTGGTGTCAATGATGAGATTGCAATTATTTCAATAAGAGACACGCAATGGAAAACATTTAAAATTCCACAAGGAGCTTATAATATCAATGATATAAATAAGACGATAAAAGAGCTTATGCAAAAAGAGAAGATGAAACCTGATAATTTCGAGTTAGCAGCGAATTATAACACGTTACGAGCTAGAATGACAATAAAAAATATGTCAGTTAGTTTTATATCACCAAGAAGTATCGCACCACTGATAGGATTTGAACATAGAGAGTATTATTTAGATCCTAATGAACCTATTACATATGACGGTGAACTGCCGGTAAATATAACTGACGTAAATACAATACTTGTAAATTGCTCTATTGCTTCTGGATCTTACTCAGCCCAGGGCAGTAAAGGGCAAACGATTTATAGTTTCTCGCCAGATGTTCCACCAGGTTCTCTCATGCAAATTACTCCGCGTCATATTATATATTATCCGTTAAATGTTGAAAATCAAATAACAAGTATAACAATGCAATTAACAGATCAATCCGGACGACAGTTGGATCTAAACAACGAGATTGTTACTTATTATTTACACTTACGTGCGCAATAGCTTCGCTATCGACAATAAAAATTATACAACCTCGGATATAATGAAACAGAGAAAAAAAATTTATCGAAGAAAAATAGTAGGAGGATTTTTTGGAAATATATTTACTAAAGTTATTGAAAATGTTCCGGGAATCGCGCGTAAAGTTGCACCAATTGCACTTGACGCAGGTAAAGCTTTTGCAACTGGAGCCGCATCTGCCGCTGGAACTGCGGTGGGACAAAAAATAGCTGATAAAATAAAAGGTGATCCACAACGTGGATTGCCGTCTACATCTGATATAAAACAAGCTATATCAGAAATCGCTCCAACAAAAGAAACTCAACGTGCTATGATAACAACAACGAAAAAACTTTTATCACCGAAAGGCGAGCAGATTATACAAAAATTAATATCTAAAGTAACGGCGCCGCAATAAAATTTTGTATAACCTAATAAATAAAAAATGTCTGTTAAAAATTATCTCAATTTATCAGAAACTTATGACACCGATAACACTGTAACAGAATTTGAGTACGTTGAGTATCTCGACGAAAATTCTAATGAACCAAATAAAACTGGTATTAGAACATTTAATACTCGAGACGAAGATGTATTTCTACTGCCCCATAAGGCAATGTTAGAAGTTCGCGGTCAGATTATGACAGTAGCCAATCCACCTGTTGCAATTGCAGCTGGAACAGAAGTAGCTCTTATAAATAACGGCTGGTGTTTATTCAAAAGTGCTAGATATCAACTAGCTAATCAAACTGTAGAAGATATTTCAAGTCACTTACAAGTTGCAAGTACAATTTTAAATATCATTTCGTTTTCCGACGATTACTCCAGATAAACTGCAACAAACATGATGTGGTTTAAAGATCCTGGAGGTGATTTAGCTGAATCGGCCGAAATTTTTATGAAAGGTTTATGGCTCATGGGGATGATGCCGCAGCGGATGCTGCGATTGTAAGAGATTTTCTTATTAATAATGCTGCTAATTTTGATATAGCCGCACCAGCTGCAGACGCTAATGAAGCCGCTACAAGAGTATCACTTATTGCTGCTTGTAATAATATTGGAGTAACTCCACCAGGAGCAGCTGCAAACGGCATTGCAATGTTAAATTTGATTAATAATACAATTAGCATAAGAAATCCACGTTACAAGTAAGGTTTTGCCAGAAGAAAAGAATAAAATGTCAGATTTAAACAGTATACTCGATAAACATACAAATAGAATTTATTTGCAGCAACATAAAATATATCAAACAGCAGTTCTAAATACTACCGATTACACATGGCGAGTTACAACAACATCAAGCGAACAACTGCCGAGACAATTGTTTGTCGTATTTCAACAGCAAGCACGACGTGGTAACCAACAACAAAATAATGCAATATTTGATAACGCTGATGTTAGACGAATATATGCTAGACTAAATTCGAAGCAATATCCAGAACGAGCGATAGAATGTAATTTTGCAGATGACGCTAATAAAAATATTACTCGACCTTACATGTATCTACTCAACGCAGTACAAAAATATCAGGATGTTGAAGATGGATCTCAGATATCAGTAGAGGAATTTCGTACACTTTATCCAATATTTTATTTTGATGTTAGTAAACATAGCGAGCGAGCTGTCGACTCAACAGCTGATATTGATATTACTTGGACATTAGGAGTAGTTCCTATAGCACAGTTGTACGTGTACGCGTTGGTGATCAGCGACAGATTTGTTACGATAGGCTCCGTTGGAGGTAAAATGACGGTACAAGTTTAATCTGCAATTGTTATATAAGATGACAAAATATATTGTAAAAGAAATATATTTGACTGATGGTCAAGTTAAAAAATTAGCAGCTGCTGTTGCAAAGCAGAGACAGGTATCATTAAAAATCAACCCTAACATTTCCGAGGGTATTTTAACAAAATTAATGCTGACAAAAAATCAAGTAAACAGGTACGATCGTAAAAAACCTTTTGTTTTAAATGTAAGTGCCGCACAAATAACAGCGATGTCAAAACAAGGTGGTTTCTTTGGTCCGGCATTATCAGTGATGGCCAGCACGTTATTACCTAAAATTTTGCCGGTGTTAGGTACATTAGGACTAGCAGCAGCGTCTGGCGCAATATCTGGAGCAACGAAAAAAGCAGTTGAGGGTAGTGGTATAAAAAAAATAGTCTAAAGTTTAATTTTATGTGACTGATAAATATAATGCCACAACGAAAAACAAAATCGTCGAAAACAACAAAATCGTCGAAAAAAAAAGAAAACAACGAAACGCAATCAAACAGAACAAGGAGGAATTATTCCTTTCGCTCCACTTTTAGCGGGACTAGCGGGAAGTCTACTGCCAAATCTGCTAGGAATAGGAGGACGAGGACTAACATTGCCGGGAACACGGCCACCCCGCTAAGTAACTTTGATTTACTTGATAAGTTAAAATCAGTTCCCAGATTTCACGGAGTTTATTCCAAAGATGAACTTAGCGCTGTACCAGCGCAAGCGACATCGCCGCTGGGTTCGTGTGTGATAAATATACAAGATTTCAATGACGGATCCGGCACGCATTGGGTAGCAGTTTATAATAACAATTATTTTGACTCGTTTGGACTTCCTCCGAGCGATGCAATAAAAAAATATATAAACAAAAAATATAAAAAAATATATTATTCGTCCAATCAACTTCAACCTGTTGGAACTTCTGCTTGCGGATATTATTGTATAATGTTTGTCCGACAGATGTCAAAAGATCCTAATTTTTTAAAGTTTATTTTGCAGTTTGATAAGCAACCTTCTCACGCTAATGATGAAATTGCAATAAATTTTTGTAAATCTATCTAAAGCTTGCAATAAATTTTATCTAAACTTACAAATATATAATGTCAACATATTGTCTCAAATGTAAAACTAAAACAGAAAATAAGGTAAAGACGACGGAAAAAACAAAAAATAATAGAATTATGCTAAAAAGTATTTGTGCTGTTTGTGGTAGAAAGAAAAGTATGTTTTTAAAGAAAACGTCCCCGGCGATAAAGTCCCTGGGAGCTGGATACCCTCTAACGTTGTCAGCCCTGACGTTGTCAGGGAGATTATTTTAGTAGACGACTAAAAATATAGAATGATATGCAAGTGCGATTCTGACAGAGATTTATGCCTCGAGCAAAATAAAATTGTCACATACTGTCAACGTTGTAACAACAGAGAAATAATTGGAACAGGTATAGATATATATAAATTAATTGGCAAATTACCAAAACCAAAAGGAGGCTGGACATTGCCAGGCCATAAATATACTGGACCTTATAATCTTCTTGATAAACAACTAGATGAAAATGATAATCCGCTGCCAGAACAAGAACCTTACAATCAAGTTGATGCAATAGCGATGCGTCACGATATCTGTTATCGTGATCATGAAAACTCAAAATCGGATTGCGACAAAGTAATGTTAGACGAACTTCGTGATATGGAACCGACAAATCTACGAGAAAGTTTTGATAGAAGGCTGGTACAGGGTTTTATTGGAACAAAATATAAATTAGGACTCGGAAAGGAATTGTATGACGATCTCGCAGCCGAACTACACAAACCTAAAAAAAAAAGTTTACGCGACGTAAAGTTGTCGCAAATGCCGTTGACGATATCTGGGCGATAGATTTAGTAGATGTGTCAAATCTAGCTCAGTTTAATGATAATAAGAAATACTTGTTTAACGTTGTAGATGTTTTTAGTAAATATGCTTTTAGTGTTCCAGTTTTAGACAAGACAGGAACGTCGATAACTGATGCGTTAAAACAAATAATAACAAGTACAGAAAGAAAACCAAATAAAATCTGGACTGATCACGGAGCAGAATTTTTCAATAAAAAGTTTGAGCAGTTTCTAGAACAAAATAACATTAAAAAATATGTTACAGGGAACGACGGAAAAAGTGTCGTAGTAGAGCGATTTAATCGCACTTTAAACGAAAAAATACACAAATATTTGACAGCTAAAAATACAAACAGGTATATTGATGATCTTCCGCAGATAGTTGACAAGTACAATAACACAAAACATCGAACCACTAAACTATTGCCAAACGACGCAATTAAAATCCGATTCTTGCAAATGAAAACATGTATCGCAGACATAAATTTGAGGTGGGTGATCGGGTTCGGATTTCTTTGACTAAAAAAACATTTGAAAAAGGATTTACTCCAAACTGGACTGAAGAAGTGTTTGTAGTTGATAAAGTACTTTTAACAATACCTGTAACATACGCGCTAAAAGATCTGGCAGGGGAACTGATCATTGGTAGTTTTTATGAACAAGAACTTCAGAAAACTGAGCAAGATGTTTTCGTTATCGAAAAAGTGATTAGGAGAAAAGGCGATAAAAGTTTAGTTAAGTGGCGTGGGTATAGTGATAAATTTAATAGCTGGGTACCAACTAAGTCGATCCAATAACGTTATTATAAATTTGTTCGTATTTCACAAGCACAGATTTACATTTGATAGTTTTACATAACGAAATTAAATGTAATTTTCTTTCATTATCAACTGGCATTAAATTAAATATCTTAGCAAAAATAAAATCGTATTTTATACTCCTTTGCTGGCCAGTTATTTTTAGATTTAAAAACGGCCTGATAAGCTGCCAAAATATCTGTTGTTCGGCAACAGTAAAATTAAATTTTATTATTTTTTTTGGCAATGTGATACTTAACATTATATCTTCCAGTTGTTGGTCTGCTGTAATTTGTTCTGTCAGCGACGGTGACTATTTCATCATCATCGTCAGATTCGTTGTTGTACAAAATATCATCTTCGCTATAACTAGCAGATTTGTCTATTATATCGGTAGAGATTGTAATATTATCTGCGACTTTATCGCCAGCGACTTTATCGCTAGTGATTTTAACATTGTCTGCGATTGTATCTTCCGCATATATTTCAGCAAGTCGTTTCATCAGATCCATATTATAATATACTTTTATCTAATTTATTGTTATAAGATGACTGATGAGGTAAAATATCACCAAAAAGTTAACATATTAAATTACAAGGAACTAGCCGAAGCGGTAAGAAAATGTCTGTCAGGTTATAGTGCATATTCCGTTGACGTTATTGTTACGCAAGGTGATTCTCATAAAATATTACTAACAGCAGCAGAAAAAAATAAACTTAATGAAAATGCTTTTATAACATTAAAATTTGATCGCGATGATATTATGGCATTTGCACATAGCTGTCTTACTAAGACAGAATTACGAAATATTATTAATCATCATATCTAAAAACAATCCTGGCATCGTATTCACTTGAAAAAGCTGATCCTGTTATTCTATCGGCAACAAATGTTACTGCCCTAGGATTTATCTTAGAGTGTTTTGCCGCAGCTGAAATCGATTTAAATTTGATCTCCTCATCTGTTTTGAGATTCAACCAAACAACAGGTTTTGCAGGATATCTAAAATTAATACCACCACCTCGTCCTTTTCTCACATTTTCCTGCTGGGTAACTATTTCCAAACTTTCTATTCGATTATCAGTTTTTACGCTATTGATGTGATTAATCACAAGACCATCGGGTATAGGTCCGTTAAACGTCTCATAAACAAAACGATGAGATTGATAATGAACTCGATCTGTTAGTGTTCCTCTGACAGTTAATATGAGATGCCCCATGTTACTCATAGAACCAACAACATTTTTAGTTTTTCTATTTCTAATAATACCGCGATCGTTAGCCTCGTATAAATCAAAGACCGGGTGCGGCTGAAACTCGTTTTGTAAAGATAAGTTTTCGATATTGTCATCAGTAATCGAGCCATTTACTCGATAGACTCGCTGCCCTTCTGGAATATACTCGCAGAACAAAGTATAAATAAAATCTTTTCGAAACATTTCAATTCTCTCGGTATTATCACCTTTGACACTGATCTTATAGCCTGCTGGCGTTGCTTTACCCATTGGATGTTTGTACTGGACACGTATCACCGAACCTAATGCATTTCCAGCGTATAGGTTATACTTCGGATGAACGTAATAATACTCTTGCTCGTTTGCGCTTGTCATTATACTATAAGGATTTTATATCTCTAATTGTTTGTTCAGCTAGCGCGTGGTGAGTTATCGATCGAACAATCAATTAGATATATAATATTACACTATAGTATAGCGATGCTGAAATTACGTGATATAGCCAAGAAGAGTCTTATGGGAGAACCTGAAAAAATAGCGACTGCCTTTACAGGTTTTGACAACAGTTATCGGTTCAGTAAACAAATCGTACTGGTAAATTTTACTGCAACAAATCTCTATCATTTGCTAGAGCCAACCGTAAAACGTGAACTTGAAAAACATAAGGGTCTAAGAATATTAGTGCAATATCACGTTATATTTTCAAAGCTACTTGTGACAGAGGGATCGACTGACAAGGAAATTGCAGACCCTTACATTAATGCAAAATCAAGACGTGTTTTGCTCGGGACTGATCTTTTGTCACTGGCTAATGAAATACACCAAGAAATTTGGAAAAAGATAGAAGAATTTACCGAATTGGGTTCGGGTTGGAAGTTTGAAATGATCGAGAAAATTTTATTTCACACAATAAAATATGACGTATTACGCGGTAGTTCGTATATTGATTTGCCACCAAAAATAAAAAATAAAAAATGCTGTGTAAACGTCAAAAACCTCGATAACAGATGTTTCCAGTGGGCTATTCTTTCCGCGCTATTTCCAGCAGAAAAACACGCTGATCGTGTTGACAAGTATATTAGTCACGTGTCAAGATTAAATTTTAAAGGCATTGACTTTCCAGTGGCAGAAAATCAAATACCAAGGTTTGAAAAGCAAAATGTTTCGATCAACGTTTTCGGACTAGACGAAAAAGAAAACGTCTATCCAAGATATATTTCAGAAAAAGCTTCACAATCGACAATAAACTTACTGTTTTATAAAAATCATTACGTTTGGATTAAAAACTTTAATGGACTAGTTGGCAAACAGCACAATAAACGAAAGAAGAAAACGTTCTTCTGTTATCGCTGTTTACACGGTTGTACGGACGACAAAATATTACAAAAGCATTTGCAGTACTGTAGTGACGTACAACGAATAACGATGCCGTCCAAAGAAAATAGCGTGTTACAGTTTGTCAATCACCATCACAAACTAAAAATTCCTTTCGTCATATACGCTGATTTCGAATGCTTACTTCAGCCTGTACTTGGCGTAGAAAATAATCCTAACCAATCGAGTACAAGAAAAACTCAAAATCATGTTCCGTGCGGAGTAGCGTATAAGATAGTTTGTTGTGTTGATTCGAGATTATCTAAACCAATTAAATTATATCGTGGTAGAAATCCGGCTGTCTGGCTTCTCAAGCAGTTGATTAGCGAAGTTGATCATATATTTAATCGTTTGAAAAGAGTAACTCCAATGATAAAACTGACATCTCAAGAAGAATCTGATCACGAGCAAGCAGAATGTTGTTATATTTGTGAAAAAGCTTTTGATGATAACAAAAAAGTACGTGACCATTGCCATCTCACCGGACAGTACCGTGGAGCGGCTCATGATCAATGTAATTTAAAATTTTATGCTCCAGATTTTATTCCAGTTATTCTTCACAACTTTCGAGGATATGATAGCCACATTATCGTAGAAGCTTTTGGCGATCCTGACGTAAAATCTCGCTTAAAACTCGATAACGTAATCAAATGCATTCCAAATAATTTTGAAAAGTATATGTCAGTTACGCTAGGTAAGTTGCGTTTTATTGACAGCCTGCAGTTTATGTCAGCATCATTGGATGAGCTGGTAAAAGGTTATAGTGAGTTTGATAACCTAAAAGACTGTTTTGAAGATAAATTTAATCTACTGCCCAAAAAAGGGATATTTCCGTACGAGTATCTCGATGATTGGAGTAAATTTGATGAAACCTCGCTACCTGACAAGGACAAATTTTACTCACAACTTAAAAATGAAAATATAACCGATGATGATTACAAATATGCACAAGATATCTGGAAAGAATTTGATTGTAAGACGTTTGGAGATTATCATGATTTGTATCTAAAAACTGACGTGTTATTGCTGGCAGACGTATTTGAAAGTTTTCGAGAAGTGAGTTATAACAATTATGGACTAGATCCTTGTTGGTATTATTCTGCTCCCGGGCTGTCGTGGGACGCATTGTTAAAATTTAGTAAAGTAAGGTTAGAATTACTGACTGACATTGATATGTTCAATTATATCGAAAAAGGTATCCAAGGCGGTATTAGCGTGATAACATAAAAGTATGCGGAAGCAAACAATAAGTATATGAAAAAGTATAATCCTGAGCTTCCTTCGAAGTATATAATTTATCTAGATTGTAATAATTTGTACGGTTATTCTATGGCAGAACCAATGCCTTTTGGTGGATTTCGTTGGATCACGGCTGAGCAATTTCTATCAGAGACAGAAAAAAGATACCCGACGATGTTTCGTATTTCGTTGAAGTTGATCTCGATTATCCAACTTCGCTACACAATTTACACAACGATTATCCCTTCTGTGCGGAATCGATGATAATAGATTATAGTACGTTATCTCAAGAACAACAAGCGTTAGCATCACCAAGACAAAATTCTATGGTAAAAAAAAAACTAGTGCCAAATTTACTCGATAAGAAAAATTATGTTTTACATTACAAAGTTTTAAAACAAGCAGTAGATGCTGGTCTTGTGTTGAGGAAAGTTCATAGAGTTTTAAAGTTTAATCAGTCGCCGTGGATGAAAGGTTATATTAACTCAAACACTTCGAGAAGAGCTGCAGCAAAAACTGATTTTGAAAAAAACTTCTTTAAGCTCATGAACAATTCCGTTTTTGGTAAGACGATGGAAAATATTAGGAAACGCGTAAATATCGAGCTAGTTAATGATATCAATCGCAGAAACAAACTTGTGTCAGACGATGATTTTGTTAGCATGAAAATTTTTAATGAAAATCTTGTCGCGATACAAAGAAGAAAAACAAATCTAAAACTAAACAAGCCAATTTACGTTGGAGCTTCCGTGTTAGATTTATCGAAGTGGCTCATGTACGATTTTCATTATAATTTTGTTAAAAATCAGTGGCCGTCCAGTAGATTATTGTTTACTGATACCGATTCGCTCGTGTATGAAATCGAATGTGAGGACGTCTATCAGGATATATTTGATAATCGACATCTGTTTGATCTTTCCGATTACCCTCGTGACAGTAAATTTCATGACGACACAAATAAAAAGGTTATTGATAAGTTCAAAGATGAAATGAACTCAAGCATCATCAAATACTTTATCGGATTGCGCAGTAAAATGTACGTGGTATTGCTAGATAATAATAAAATAACGAAAAAGGCAAAAGGTCTGCCTCGCGATTTTGTTAAAAAGTTTATGAAATTTGATGATTACAAGTACGCGCTTGATGGCGGTGTTAGTTTTATAAGAGCAATGGCTATTCGAACAAATCATCATAAACTCGAAACAGATGTCATTATCAAACGTGGATTGAGCAATTTTGATGATAAACGTTATTGTGAAAACGGAGTAGATGCATTTGCACTTGGTTATTGTTTTGATGATAGATCTATACTCGATATTATATTCGATGACTAAGGTATGAAATTTTATCTAAACTTTAGAAATAATGTTTGAAAATTTGACAGTCACAAATAGTTACAATAGCAAGATCAAATATCTAATGATGAACGGCAAACAGTTGACAGTTGAAATTAATAATGAAACATCAGGTATATGTTTTACCGCAGTTCGAGACAAGCTAAAACTTTCACTTACCAGATCTGATGACAGCGAGTATTTCAATTACCTCGAACAATTGAGCCAGAAGTTGTTAGCGGAATTTAAAAACCTTCACAATCCGATCAGCCAACAAAAATATACTAAACTTACAATCGATCTTGATCGATCAAAAGTATATTTTATCGACAAAAAATATCCTCTTAACAAATCGCAAATAAAAGATTTATTTGAGTCTAGTCGCTGTGTGAGCGGTAAAGTAAAGTTTAGTCTCTACTATCGTGGTGATGAAATATTTCTAATACCAACAGTAGAAACATTGATAATTGGTGATGAGGCATAAATAATATATGAAAAACGTCACTTACTTAATTCCGCTCGGTGAAGACGTCCTCTTGAAAGTGCCTCAGAAGGAAAGTTTACCTGCCTTATATGCTAATAGATCTGCGTGGGCGTTTTCTAGAAATTCCATGTGATTATGACATTCTAGAAATTCCATGATTATGAGCCATTTTGCGTGAGCGTTTTCTGGAATGTTCTAAAACATGTATACCTGGCTTGGCTGATAAATGTATTATTGATTTTTCAGGCTGCGTACATGAGGCAACATCTGTTACAAGCAAAACACTGTAGAGTATTGATTTTCCAGACTACATTACTGTAGTAGTCTGGGGATGGGCTCATTTAATCTCAAAATATATTTGGGCTAGAATCGGCCTTTTAGTTTTTAGAAAATCGTTTGGGGTGGGAATTTTAGGGTCTCCGAGAGAGTAATTTGTATTTGTTCTGAGAGTGGGGAGGGGTCTTTGGGCTAGAATCTGCCTTTTCCCTTACTACTCTTACCTTTAAAATTTTCAGTGGACAATACGAAGACTCGGAAGGGAGAGTATGACTTTTAGGCACGGAAATGAATGAAACCTAAGGTATTGTTTTTCATATACCAATTTTCTTATGTTACTTAAAAATCCAACGATCAATCTTGCATGTTGCTTAAAATCCAATGATTCATCGTTATTATTATTATTATCATCATCATTATCATTATTATTATTATTATTATTATTATTATTATTATTATTATTATTATTATTATCTTCTACCGGCGATATCTAGCGATTACATACTATAGTCACTAAATTGTCCCTGTATATTGATGTACAGATATTTTACGTTTTCAACATTCCAAACTTAGAAAGCTCTCCCTCCCCCCAAAAACAAAACTGAGCCCCATTTTTGTAATGTCCCCCTCCCCAAGGTGTCACATTTGCTAAGCCCAGCCACAAAGTCATGTACAAGCTACAGTATTACTGCGGCGTTGTGTTTAATGTCTAAACATTGCCGCGGGCTAGTGTTAATCTCTTACGCATGGTTACATGGACCGGCCGGAGACCCGGAATCTTGAATCGGCACAGGCGATAGATACACCACTTCACACCAATGTGTTACAGCTTAGTCCTAAGATGATATGGAAGCCTGCGCGGTGAACGAGGCGTGTTCTCATCCGTCCCCACGTTGACAGACAGCGAGAGGGACATTGTCCGCTAAGTTTGACTGGATCGGTTCATAGCGAAATCCCATCGGAATTGAGATGGAGAGTGTATTACAATGCCGGCCGAATTATAACATTCATAACTCGTAAGCGAAGATTTAGTTTCGCCTAACAGATTGTTGAGAAATAGCTTTAGTCCGAGAGAAGCCACTTGTAATTTGGCGGTAAAACTTAGAGGTAGATTCTAAGAAAGACTAAGCTTCGAAAAGATCAGTAAGTTATATGCTCGATTTTTGCAGAATATTACTGCATCATAATTGTAATTATTTGTAGTATGTATACTTAATTATTACGATCGTTTAGTATGTAGATATACATTTGTAGTGTCTCATTTACTTGCGTAATTGAGAAATGGGCTTGAGCCTACGTAGTGAATTATTAGATGCGAGGCGGAATTATGTGGATTGTTAGCTTGTGGTCAGAATTAATTTTGTAATTTGCTATTAGGTTACTTGGTAGTAAACCATTGCATTTATTAATGTGTTATGTTACAATGTACGCATGCTTGAATTGTGAGTTAGGAAAATGGTTGAATTATGTAAGATTAGTTACTATGGATGTATGCGTATATCAGAGCATGGATATTTGAATATTTGTGTACTTTGTTGAGCTTAAGGTAAAGAAATGCGTCTGATTATTGTGATATTGTTTAGTATAACGGGATTAGGAATATGTACTGATGTAACGGAATTTATTGATGTATGTATAAGAAGTAATTGATACCGTGCTGTATTATGACGTTTGTTTTACCATACAAAAATGTATGGGTATCTCGATGTGAATGAATGCGTGACCGAAAAAAATTTAATAGCCGTTATCTGATGATAGGCTGTGTGTAGTGCGAGATGAGAGGGCTAAGAAAAATATTGCACCGTCCTTGTTTTGTTTTTTGGGGTGGTTTTTGTTTTTTTTTTATTTTTTCAGGAAGCTTTTTAGGGGACAGATCTTCCTGTTCAATTGAGTCCCGAGTCTTCAAGAGGTGGAGACGGGAATGAGATTAGCCGAACAGTCAAAGTCGACATAAGTCTAGTCCGTGGAGAGAAGGTGAATAGAAGGTGGTGGAGGAAAAGGAGTCTGGAGGAGAAAGTGAGGAGGAGGAGAAGGAGTATAGAAAAGTAGAGGAGGAGCAGAAGGAATTTGGAGAAAGTCGGGGAGGAAGAGAAAGAATTGGGGAGAAATAGGGTGAGAATACCACGGACGAGTAGAATTCAAGAACAGGTGAAAATCGATCTCACACTGCTAATCAAGTGATGCAATAGACTATTAAAGGTCGAGCGGAAGGAGTGTGATTGGAAATTTGAATCATTCGATTATTATATTATTAAACTGTTATTCATTGAATTTCAACCTTTTTTGTATATGTAACTATTTAACCGTCGGCATTGCTGACTCGGGGCTCGGAGCTGTACATCTATCTTTCACCAACCAAAATCGAGCCTGAGTGGAACTTCTATAATAATTAAAAAAAAAATTGTGGGAGTACCCCACCCCAACGACATACAGAAACCCCACACAAGGAAACCTTTTTCCCTGCAAAATCTTCATTTTTAGTTTACTGTAAAGTTCATGCATGGAGACAAAAAGTACTATAGAGGTTCTTGCAATCTTTCCCTTGGATAAATTTAGCAATTACCTCCCATTGAAAGATTTATCAATTACCTCCCTTGGATAATTTTAGAAATTACCTAAATGAGATTCTTTCTGCATCGACGAATATAATTCTACATGCTTGTGTACGTATGTGCGTGAGAATCACTGGCCATCATAAGCTACGGTTCTCTCAAATCACTGGTCATCTTAAACGGCAGTTCTCTTAAACCAATCGTTATCATAAACAGCGGTTAAACGACTGGTCATCCTAAACAGCGATTCTCTTATATCACTGGTCATTCTAAACAGCGGTTCTCTTAAACTTGGTCTTTTTTTACGATAAGCATCTTAATGATTCAGTTTCAGGTCAAATTGAAAGGGATTTTTATTGAAGGGTGAGATTATTTTTTTTTTTAAATTTTGGAGCAAGATTTATAATCAAAATTTGTCAAGCATTATTAGTTACGACTTTATAGGCTTAAAGTAAGCTACAGAAAAGAGCAAAAATCAACGAGGTTTGTAAAATTCAACAACTAATTAATTTCCCTAGAAAAAAGTGAAAATCTAAACGGAACTGAACAGTATTGTGAATCTAATCCCAAATAGTCATAAACAGTTCCATCACAAGTCCAATGTACGGAATATTTGGAATGATGTTCCGAATGAATTTCGATAGTAATCATCTGATGTGCCTTTTGACTGGAATAGTGTTGATGTACAAAAAGTCTTGATATATCGTAATGATATTATCTAAACTTTTCTTGAATGGATTTCTAAGGAATAGTTTAAATAAACAAATACAATCTTCTCAGCTTAAAACTGAACACAACCGACTCCACTAAACTTAAGTTAAGATATGGAATGACGAATTCTGAAGTACATAACGTTTATATAAAAACCTAACACACAATAACAAAATCAGTATGCGGGTACATTTCCCATCAAATTCATAAACAACTTGCTTCAGGAAAATTCTAAACCTTGAACTTAACATCGTTAAACACGTTGAGCTCTTAAGTAATAATTATCTTAGTATATAAACAAACATCAGGAACAAGTAACAACAACAACAACAACAACAGTCTAGTAGCCCGGTTGATTACTACCCTCAAATAATGACCAAGTTCAGCCACACAATGCAAACTAAACATACATTACAGTACAAAATCATTAAAGGTATATCGTGGCTTTGTCCATCATTAACGCATTTGTTTGTTTGCTTGTGAGTATATTTGAATGCCTAAAGACAGTGCCGGATTGCCAAATAGGCAGAGTAGGCACCGGCCTATGGGCCCCACGCCTTTCAGGGGCCCCGCGACAACGGATCAAAATAATATTGAATTGATTTGATCTTGACGTATTAGGAGATAATTTGCGAGGGGGGGTGGGAGAGGCGAGATTTCGACTGCTTTGGAGCCCCCACAGGGTTTAATCCGGCGCTGCCTAAAAAGCAGGAGATCACTATGCTCATCAAAACGATCTTTTCAGTCAGGAACATGTCGGCCTTTTAAAACGTAACGTAACGAAATTTTAATACAAGGGAGCTGATCTAATTGTTAATAGATTATAAACTGTCCTACCCCGCGGCAGTACAGGCCTGCACTCTCCTTCCCATTCTTTAAGAAACATCCATTTAATTCGAAGACTATTCTTGTAAGCTTGAAACATCGAGGAAGATACTTAATAACAAAATAAAAAAATGCAAAAAAAAAAAAAAAAAAAAAAAAAAAAAAAAAAAAAAAAAAAAAAAAAATTCACAAATTTAAAATGTCTCAAAATTAAAAAGAGGCACTAAATGCATTTGTCTATGAAATGAAAACGATATTTTTGATTCTATCCTTTTCTTGACATTGTATACACACATACATACATACAGACAGACATGTATACATACAGAGCATGCAGTGACAGACTCATCCACAGATGTGTAGATAAATCAGTGGATCTATAGATGGGTATGTAACTATAGATAAATCAGTAGATCTATAGATGGGTATGTAACTATAGATAAATCAGTGGATCTATAGATGGGTATGTAACTATAGATGTATAGATAAATCAGTGATCTATAGATGGGTATGTAACCATAGATGTATAGATAAATCAATGGATCTATAGATGGGTATGTAACTATAGATGTGTAGGTTGAAAGGGCCTTAAAGAATTAAATAATCTACGGTAAATCAAACTTCGTGTAGTAATGAAAGAATTTATTTCATAAAACTGATTTCCGAAGTTAACGGACAAAGCTGTGACAGAAGACAGTTACATTAAAAGCTCAAACAATGAATACCTTTTTCGTTATGGCTCATCGATTTCTAGGTTAACACAAACATTTTCCAGTATCCTCAACAAGTTGATATAAACTAGTTGAAACATAATACATTTAAAGGTTTAATTCCTGTAGAAACAACCATGTAAAGTCTTGCAAACACTACGGTTTTTCTGTTTTGTTTGTTTGTCTTGTCTGTTTTGTATATGCCTTTGAAAAAGACTCATTAAGAGTCTAAAGCTCCCAGGCTAGTTAGATACTAGTTTTGCACTGTTCGTTGTCAGTTTATTGCATATATATATATAATCATAACATTAGATTTTATTGATCTTTAGGATAAATACATAGAAATATGACTAACTAGAAAAAACACTTTACCTAAATTATGAGCTTGGAAAAAACCGTATTCAAATAAATATTCGCCATTTCTTTATTTACATGATGTCTTTATTTTTCATATTTCTTGTTTCCTTTTTACGTATTTCACTAGAGATAATCCAAGATGTTGATTGCCTTAAAAGCAAGCTGACGCCACATAAAGAAACGCAATCATCTGTGTAAAATCTCAGTTTTATTTCATATTTCATACTGAAAAACGCTGATTTAATTCTAGAGGTATGCTGGTTTTGCTACTGTTGCATATATCTAATTTTTTTAGCTGGGGGTGGGTGGGTGGGAAGGGGTTGTGGAGTTTTTTGCTTACCTGACCTTTGTCATGCTTCTTAGTGGTAAAAAATATTGACTAAAATTGGCTTTCAATGCCAAACCTGTTTACAAAGTTTCCAGAACATTCTATTTCGTCTTATGTCAAGTGAAATAAGTATATATAGCGCGACTTTGTCTATTCCTGTTTTAGGTGAGTCTGTGGGAATCCTTTGTTTCTGTATCATACATTGGAATCACTAGGTTCTCATTGACTAGATTAACATTTTATTTGGGGATTTTTGTGAATTCAAAGACATTCTGCATTGCATCTTACGTACATTTAGGACATCCAAGACTATTGGTACATCAGGACATTCAAAACTATATGAATAGATTTGGAACATTCTATCATTTAGAACTTGTGATAGGACATTAATGATTATTTAAAATTTAAAGATCAATACTTTCTTTTGAATGTTCTCTTTGTATTCTAGTGAAATGAACAGATTGTTGAATTTTACTTATGTTGTTTTCACCTTCTTTCTCTTATATATTTTAAGACCTACAGCCGTATCAATACAATACGACAAGATACGCAATAGCATGTACCGTGATCTCATACTTGACACTTTCCTCTTATCTTTTTCCCAAAGTGTAGTTCTAAAAAGAACAAGTTTCGGGAATAAAGAATATTTAAATAATTGCAAGTACAGAACAAATAACTGGAATGATAAATATATGACGCAGAGAGTACAATTTAAAACGTTAGGATGTGTAATTTCTAAAACATTGTCTATAGTCATATTTGTACTTGAAGTTATTAGATCTGACAAGTAGTCACATTATTGTGAATTGGTCCTACATTATTGTAAAATAGATATAAAGCTCAATTGTAGAATGCACATTAAGCTAAAGCAATGGATATAAAGATCGATTATAGAATCCACATCAAGCTAGAGCAATAGATTTAAAGCTACATTATAGAATCTTCATTAAGCTAAAGCAATAGATATAAAACTCGATTATAGAATCCACATTAGGCTAAAGCAATAGATGCTTAAAATAAAAGATTAGACATTATTGCTCATTAAAACGGGATCAGAGGAAGGAAAGGTCGTTCGTACGCAGGAGAAGGCATTCGATAATCGTTAATCTGCACCCGAAACAGATGCTACTTTCGCCGTACAAAACAAGAATCAATCTCGATATAAGCAAAAGCATTGCATAGACAAGTAAAGATAATGTAATACACATACTAACACAGTTACTCTTTCATATGTTTAAAACGTATGTCAGTACCAATTATTAACAAATGCTTTTTTATTATTCAACTTGTGTAGTATAACAAAAAGGATTAATAACTCCCACCCCCACCAGTGCTGTGCCATTAACGAGATAACAACGTTGCAAGTCAACGATATGCACAAGTACTTAAGCAAAGTGCACTAGTTTTGAAAATTATGTGTCCCTGGAAAGATTTCGAAATGAGCATTTAAAATAAAGTAGTTTTCATTTCTTTAAAATTAGTAAATGTCATAAGTTGTACTAAGATTGTTTCACATTGACGAAGAAAGAAATGAGAACACTAAATGTATATTCAACCTGCTTTTTCTATCTAATTGTACCAAATGATGATGATGATGATGATGATGATGATGATGATTATTACTACTACTATTAATATTTAACATCGGAATCATCAGCACTATTATTGGTGCTGCTGTTTGCAATGTTTTTGCTATTCTAAATATTGTTTATATGTATTATATTCCATTAGATACATTCATCTTGCATGACATGGCAGAACTAGGTTCGAAAAATGAACACCACAAATGTTTGTATAGAGTCAACGTAATAATTTTATCGCATATACATATTCAAGATACAAATGTAACGGGTTGAAAAATATAGCCCAAAAATGTATCGGTTTCAATTCCTAGTTTTAATCTGTAAGTTATGTATGATATATGAAACGGTTTAATTGGCAATATGTGGTCTGAATAAAAAAAATACATTTGTATACGTTTCATCATTTTTGTATATTCACTTTAACCTTGGAAACATTCCTTAACAAGATGTTGTTGTTGTGTGTTTAGCGACATTTTTTTTAGCACTCAATAGGCTATAAATGGTGGCCAGTATAATTGGTGGAGGAATAACCTGGGAAAACCCCGGTAAGAACTATCGACCCACTGAAAGTTACTGGCAAGCTTTCAAGCTTTCTCACGTACCAACATTGGGCCGAACCTGAGACTAGAACCAAGGCGGACGGATATATGATGGCAGTGATCGGTAAGGGCAAGCGCTTTAGACAATTCGACCATCCAGGATACCCTTCAATATTATTCACAATTTCACATACTTGTACAATATCTGAATAGCATGACCCAACATTTCAATTTTATCAGTGTCAAGGTCAAAAATGTACAATAATTTCAGTCCAATGACATAAAATGGTAGTGACCGATATTTGATTAGCAGAACCAAGCAAAATATAGTCTGTTCACAACGAACATCTTTGTTGTTGTTGTTGTTGTTGTGGGGCTTAACGCCATTTTTCAGCACACGATAGGCTATACATGGCGGCCAGTATTAACGGTGGAGGACGAAACCGGGAAATCCCCGGAAAGAACCAATGACCCACGAGAAGCTACTGGCAAGTTTTCTCACATATCCACATTCGCCGAATCCTAGACTCGAACCCACGCAGACAGAGGTGAGATGGCAGTGATCTGTAACGGAGAGCGCTTTAGACCACTCGACCACTCGGGGCCCCAACATCTTTGTGTGTGTGTGTGTGTGTGTGTGTGTGTGTGTGAGAGAGAGAGAGAGAGAGAGAGAGAGAGAGATTTTGATTTTTAACGTAGCTTTAACTATCTTTTAGTCATATCGCTACGATATCTGCAGTGTGACAGTTTATAAAGATGTCTAGCACTGTGGCATCATGCCGCAGATATGTAGCATCAAGTCCCACCTAGTCACATTATCTTGACACCAGACTGACCAGTCCTAATACTAACCTCCTAATGCTGAGCGCCAAGTGAGGCAGCTGTTAGTACCATTTTTATAAGTATTTGGCATGACTCGGCCGGGATTCGAACCCGCGACCCCACACTTCAATTTTATCAGTGTCAAGGTACAAAAATGTACAATAATTTCAGTCCAATGACATAAGATGGTAGTGACGGGTATTTGATTAGCAGAACCAAGCACAATGTAGACTATTCACAACAAACGTCTGATATACATGAAATAATTGAGAATCTCTTACATTGCCATAGAGATCGCTCTGGTGGCCTAATGCGGAAGTTCGCAGGATCGAACCCCGGCCGAATATTACTAAAGTATTATGTAAAAATATATTGTATCGGCTCTATCATTCGGTGGATGACACCTCATATAATATAGGTTGTATATAAACTGATCTTGACCTTTAAACAACGACAAGGTCGTTGATGTACTTAAAATGGTTTCATTCTATGCCTACATTTGTGAGACAGGGAATCTACCCATACGAATATATGTATCATTTCGATTGATTTCTTTATGGAATACAATCCAGAGAAAATAGTTTATTATCCCTTCACGATTCTAACATGACAAATGACCATTA
The DNA here is from genome assembly GCA_016617855.1 of Megalonaias nervosa. Lineage (NCBI taxonomy): Eukaryota > Metazoa > Mollusca > Bivalvia > Unionida > Unionidae > Megalonaias > Megalonaias nervosa. Next base: position 176,645 of record JAECUM010001323.1, read on the forward strand.
CCAATATGTATTGGATGTAACGTCACACTTTAATATGAATATACATAGATTTACATGATTATAAATAAATAGACATTCGTGTTGAGCGATGGTCTTAATTAGATTTTTTAAAATTAGGTTTGAATTAGACAACATATATTTTTCACCAAGACAAGCACATGATACGAGTTTAAAGATAACATGCGTAGAATTGTAACTGTTGATAGATGACATATTTGTGACCGCTAAACGTAGACTTCATACCTACACACAAACAATATAAACTGTATCTCTAAAGATATATACGTGGACTTCATACCTACACACAAACACTATATACTGTATCTGTAAAGATATATACGTGGACTTCATACCTACTCACAATATATACTGCATCTGTAAAGATATATACGTAGACTTCATACCGACACACAAACAATATATACTGCATCTGTAAAGATATAAATGTGGATTTCATACCTACACACAAACAATATATACTGCATCTGTAAAGATATATACGTGGACTTCATACCTACACACAAACAATATATACTGCATATGTAAAGATATATACGTGGACTTCATACCTACACACAAACAATATATACTGCATCTGTAAAGATATATACCTGACTTTAACCCCTAGGTTTATTTTTTCTCCTGGAACCCATAACATACACTCGATAACATACACGTGATTGATATACACACCCTTTAACAATATATATATATATATATATATATATATATATATATATATATATATATATATATATATATATATACTGAGTGTGAAAAATTGTATTCAGGTATGCAAAGTAGGGGAGTGAACCACAAACACTCAAATTATTATTGATGGTGTTATTTATTTATTTATTTATTTATTTATTTATTTATTATTATTTATTTATTATTATTATTTTTATTATTATTATTACTGCATTTCATTGATGATGGTGCTACTGTTGCTGCTGCTGTTGATTATTTTTGGAAGCCATGAAAATAAAAAGTGTTAGTGATGGTGGTAGTGGTAGTGACAGACATATTTGCTGATTTTGTTTTTTTCCTTTTGAGGATGTTATTCTTTTTGTACTGCTTGTTGAAGATCCATACTCAATGAAATTCCTGTTATATTTCTTCTTCATATCATCTTCTGGGTCCTGGGTGGCTTACGAGTCTAAATACGCTTGCCTTTATAGACCACTTCATATCATCCTCTGGATCCTGGGTGGCTTACGAGTCTAAATACGCTTGCCTTTATAGACCACTTCATATCATCCTCTGGATCCTGGGTGGCTTACGAGTCTAAATACGCTTGCCTTTATAGACCACTTCATATCATCTTCTGGGCCTGGGTGGCTTACGAGTCTAAATACGCTTGCCTTTATAGACCACTTCATATCATCCTCTGGGCCCTGGGTGGCTTATGAGTCTAAATATGCTTGCCATTATAGACCACTTCATATCACCTTTATAAACCAATCATGTTATTACCATTAAGAATAAAAATTACTGATAACTGGCGGGGGGTTTCTTCGCTTGAGTAATGGAAAGAACAGTAGCTCTAAACATCATCATTAAGAATTAATAAATAAACAACACGGATAAATGTGTTAAATGTCTTCCCAAATGTAAGTGATAGAAAGAACAGTACCTCTAACGGTTGTGTCATGATGAAAATGACTAACGTCATAAACATCCAATGTCATGACGTTGCAAAAGGTGATGCGCCCGGTTATCGTTGTAATTTTTTGTGTGTCATTCACAGCGAGCAGACGTATTTTCTTTTTGGCTCTCATAATGTTTGCCGATTTTATCACAGTGGATCCAATTCTGGCCCCGATTATTGTTATCATTGTTATGATTTGACTTCTACATCTGGACCATTGAGTACAAGTATAGTAATAAGTAAGTGGCTGTCATGACCGGGAAAGTTTTGAATGAATAGTGGGAGATTTGTTTTGTATCCAAAAATCAAATATGCATTCGTTATGAGAAGCTCTTCTGTGCTTGCCTGTTAAGAAAGGATGATCTCTAACTCTGTCTTTCAATATTTTTTCTCTCACATGTGTAATGTATTTGTAGAGATAAAATGTGTTTCGTCACCAACTATGTACACCATAGGTTTTGCATTTCTCGGCCTTAATTCATCGTACAGTTTTTCCGATGCTACTCAAGCATTTATTAAACACCAAAATGCAATCAGTACCTCTGTACTCAAGCATTTATTAAACACCTGAATACAACCAGTACATCTGTAAACTATATGACTATGTCTGAGGTGATACAATCATAGAATATATGATTAAATTGGGCATAAAGTAGAATGGCGTGTATGTATTTGGAGTTTGTACAATATATATATATATATATATATATATATATATATATATCGATCCACTGTAACATATGGCAGATGTTACAGCTGGCTGGAATGCAATGGAAGCTGAGAATGCTGAAATCGGATTAAATGGAAATATGTTTCTTTAACGCAGCAAACAAAAATATATTAATATTGAAGAAAAGGTGTTTAGATAGCTTCGTTTCGTTCAAAGATTCTTATCACTCATTTAACCGATTTAGGTATTCCCGGCTCCCATCGAATTCCAGCCAACCGAAATATAGGCCAACGGAACTTGAAAACATGTCCATTTGCTTGTGTGATAATTTGAATATATTAGGAAACAAAAAGACATCAGAATAAATAAAAGTCGGACAAAAATTGTATGCCTTCAATTTCTAGAAAAGCGCTGATATTGGCTGCCAGGTATATATTCCTGAAAATGTGACGTATCGTTCCAATGTTAATCGACATCGGAACACACGCTACACGGTGCCGTTAATTAGGTAGTAAGACCTAGACCCCCAACACATAAATATCGGAGTCGATGTCTTACATTTTAGGACTACAACAGTACCAACATTAAATTCACACAGTACAAAACATAGGCACTCTCGACAGTACGCTCTCATTACACCAACTTGTAATGAACATATGCAAGGCTGCATATCTGGGACTGTGACGCATCAGCTCCATTTGCAATCTTCTTCCGAATTATCCCTATGGTACAAAGAGCTGAGCACACATCCATTGCTCTGTAACCCCCACTGGCTACCCGTTCCATCCAGAATCAAACACATGATAGGTTCACTATTCTACATTTTTTGACTGGCTCCAGTCCAATAAACCTCTGTGTGTGTGTGTGTGTGTGTGTGTGTGTGATTTGGAGTTTTAACTTAGCTTTAACAGTTTTTCAATCATATCGCTACGATGTCTGCATTGTGGCAGTGTATGTCTAGCATTGGGACATCATGTAGCAGACATGTAGCATGATGTCCCACCCAGTCAATTATGCTGACACCGGACCGACCACTACTAACACTAACCCTTTAATGTTGATCGCCGAGAAAGTCAGCTGCTTGTACCATTTTCATAAGTTTTTAGTATGACTCGACAGGGTTCGAACCCGCGACCTCCAGCATCCGAGACAGACGCTCTAACCACTCAGGCCACCTAAGCGGTCTATTTCGCTTTGTTTACTGGAAGATAAAGCTAGTCTCTGATATTCTCAAATTAAGTATGAATGATTGTTATTATTATTATTATTATTATTATTGCTGTTGTAATGTAGTGGTGGCGGTGATACTGTTGCTGCTAATGACGATGATGATACTGTTATTGGCAGTTGTAATACTAATAATAATATTGATGGTTGTGGCAGTGGTTGTTGTTTTATTCCTGGTTTAGTTTCTTATATTGCTGAAGTTATTCTTATTGTTGTGCTTCTTATTGAAGTAATATTAATATACATTCTTGGTTAATTTCTTCTTGTATTTCTTCTTCTTTATGTCACAATGATTAAGAATAAAAACTACGGATAACTGTTTAAAGTATTAGTGATAGAAATTCTAAACATCATCATTAAGAATAAAAACCACGAATAATTGTGTTAAATGTCTTCCCATGTACGAGTTACAGAAGGAATAGTACCGGTAACTGCAAACATTACGTTCCGATGTATGGAGAGGGATTATCGCCATAATTCTATGCATGTATTTCTAATCTTCCTTGATGCATTATTGTAAATGGCTGCTTGCAAGTGCTACTTTCATAATAATATCTATGTATACTGTATTCTTAATAATAAGAATAATAATGAGGACTTTATATAGCGCCTAATCTTTAGAAGCTCTAAGCGCTTTACATTTGAAAACACTTTAAAAAAAACACACAAAAAAACATATATAATGATATGATTACAAAAATAAAAACAAACACCACGAAAGTAGAAACGGAAAATATGCTGTAAATATTTAAGGCAAGGATACATTATTAGGTCTTTAAGTCTGTTCTTGCAGTTGAAATAGGTGAGTTTTAAGAGCGCTCTTGAATGAGATCACTGTGTCTTTGTGTCTAAGTGCAGTGGGCAATTCGTTCCACGTTGTTGGGCCCTGGTATGCAAAAGAGCGTTGTCCATATGATTTCATCTTCATAGTGGGAATAATGAGAATACGAGTGTCAGAAGAGGAGCGTAAGGATCTTGCAGGTGTGTACACATGGGTGAGGTTAGATAGGTATTTTGGACTGGAGCCCGTCAGTGAAACATAGCACAGAGAACAAATTTTGTGTTTAATTCTGGATCGTATGGATAGCCAGTGTAGGATACAGAGCAGGGGAGAGGCGTGCTCTGATCGTGGTACTCTAAGGATGATCCGAGCAGCTGTGTTTTGAACTTTTTGAAGTTTCTGAAGTAGATATTGAGACGAACCAGACAGAATTGAGTTACAATAGTCCAGTCTTGAAAGCACTAAGGAACACACAGGTGTTTTAGTGGCATCAACTGAAAGATACTTGCGAATGGAGCTGATTCGTCTCAGCTCAAGATATGCAGCCTTGCATATGTTCATGACATGTTGATGCAATGAAAGAGTACTGTCAAGAGTGACACCGAGGCTTCGTACTGACTGTGTGAATTTAATGTTGGTGTTGCTGATATTTATTTTCTGAGGTAAAGGATGTGAATGAGAAAGTCTTTGTGTTGTAATCAGGATGGTTTCAGTTTTATCGTCATTCATCTGCAGCTTGTTACATGTCATCCATGATTTCACATCGTAAATGCACCTCTCTACACCTTGGATGGTAGCTTCAACTTCAGCTGGATGGCTAGATTTGTATATTTGGGTGTCATCAGCATACAATTGGAACCGCTCCGGTGGCCTAGTAGTTAGAGCGTCCGCGTCGGATGCGGGAGGTCGTGGGTTCGATCCCCGGCCGAGTCATACCAAAGACTTACAAAAATGGTACTAACAGCTGCCTCGCTTGGCGCTCACCATTAAGAGGTTAGTGTTAGGACTGGTCGGCCTGGTGTCAGGATAATGTGACTGGGTGGGACATCATGCTACATGTCTGCAGCATGATGCCCCAGTGCTAGACATCACTATAAACTGCCACACTGCAGACATCGTAGCGATATGACTGAAAAATTGTTAAAGCTACTTTAAAAATCCAACACACCCACACACACACACACGCATACAATTGGTGAGACACTGGATGATGATCTACGACACTTGAGAGTGGCTGATTGTATAGAATGAAGAGAACAGGTCCAAGAACAGACCCCTGTGGAACACCACAGCATAGATCAACTGGGCTGGAGTGTTTTCCATTTGCGGACACAATTTGTGTCATGTTGACCAAGTAGGACTTGAACCATAGTAAGGCTGTATCATGAATGCCAAATACATGCTGGAGACGGTGAAATAATATATCATGGTCTATAGTGTCAAATGCTGCAGAGAAGTCAAGGAGAGTGAGGACTGTAATCTTTCCGCCATCCAAAGCAGAGAGAAGGTCATTGACTACTTTCAGAAGAGTAGTTTCAGTACTGTGGCAAGGGCGATATGCAGACTGTACATTGCTAAAAAGACTGTTTGAATTCAGATGAGATACAAGTTGGGATAGAACAACTTTTTCTAAGATTTTTTACATGAATGGGAGATTAGAAACTGGGCGGTAGTTCTTTAAATCATTATGGTCGAGTGTTGATTTCTTCAGCAGAGGCTTTACAATGGCAGTTTTGTAAAATGATGGGAATTCCCCAGATGAGAGAGAGGTATTAATAACATCAGTTAGTGAAGGCAATATTGGATCCAAGCACTCAAGCAGCAGTGACGTCGGAATCGGATCCAGTTCACGTGACTTTGGTGCACTCTTCATCACGATTGTACGTACTAAATCCATAGAGACAGGTTCAAATGCTGCTAACGGTTGCCGCTGAAATTCTGTATCGCAACTGTATGGTGACGACGAGTCAATCTTCATTTATGCAAATTGTATGTGGCAGTTTGCAAGAGCTACTTTCCTTCTGCATTATTGTAAATGGCTGCTTGCAAGTGCTACATTCCTAATTCTACTCATGAATTTTATGTTCTTCATTGATGCAGGCTATAAATGGCTGCTTGCAAGAGCTTAGATCTACTTTCCTTCTGCGTCATTGTATTTTGCAATTTGTCAACTACTGAATTGATTCTTTAGTTTGTAGTATAGCAAATGCTATGTCAGTTTTTACGAGTTTTAATATTCTATTTATAAACTTGCTATATCACAAGTTACACAGATTGCACCTTCTAAAATCATGATTATAATGTAGCATCAAGCACGTTGCAAGTTAGCATCACGGAAGTTAGCATAAAAATAATGCCTCATTATGACAACAGATGGCGCTGTGACACGTCAATTTCTTGCAATGCGACAGCTCCCCTGATCCTAGCAACAAGAGGTTATACCACTTTATGGCATATTGGGCGTCTTATTTACAATATCATTGAATTATATTACCTCATTACAGTCAGCTGATTTCTCAGAGTATTAACATTCGAAAGAGAGCTGACCTGCAAGAAGCACAAAACAAATTAAATGTTTCAAATTGTATACAATTAGATGTATTTACACAATGTTATATTTCCGCTGACCCTTCCCACCCCATTTTTTGGATATTTTGTGGGTGTAATTTACCGCTACCGCACGGTGGCAGAATAGGGTAGCCGCTTATAAGCAATGTTTAAGGTCCTAATTTGTTTATATATTCTCATTCACAATGTTGTCAGTTAGAGCATATTTTATTATTTTAGAGTGCAGTGCAAATTCTGCTTTTGTATAAACAAAGACCTCATAAGACTGGATCAAATTGCAGACAATTGCACATCAAGGACATGCTTTCTCTTTCTTTACTCACTTGAGAGAGAGAGAGAGAGAGAGAGAGAGAGAGAGAGAGAGTACATTGCAGAGATGAAGATTCTGTTTATTCTCTCATCCCTATGAAATTAATTTTAACTATTAATTTGCAGTTTATATAGGCAGTTTACTTATATATATATATATATATATATATATATATATATATATATATATATATATATATATATAGCAAGAAGTAAGGTATATATTCAAATTATACAGAAATCTTATATATGTGCTGCATGGATGATTATGCAATAGCCAGCAAGTATTATAATTAGTTGTCTGTGACAAGAATCTCATATCTCCGATTTCATTTTAAATCTCCAATTCCAATACAATAGCAAGAGGCAAATGACTTGAAACGACGAGATAACATACAAAGCATATACTGTAGCATAGCTATATGCTACACAAATATGAACTTATTTCATTGTATAAGAAAATAAACTCTAGCAATATGAAATATATTTTCTATATCTTAACATAAATAAGATTTCCATACAATTATGAGATGCTTTATTTCCACAGATATAAAACTGGAAACTACATTTTTTTATTATTTAAAATTGTATTCATCCATAAACGAATCGATATTTATAGTACAGATAAGATGATCGATTGAAAGGTATTTCACTGATAAATCATCAGACTACTTTGGTAGCAATTATAAAAATATAATATATTGAATATCAATAACGTTGCTACCACTACCAGCAAGCAGCCCACATAATTTTTAAAAACACTTTTAAAGTTTTTAAGGCTACTCACAGCTCAGGCTGTTGTAACATCGAGCAACCACCCACCCCCGCATAAACATCTTCATTTGTCTGTGATTTTATCATTATTTTATCCTATTTAAAATATAAGTTAATATTGTTATGACACAAACTATATCAGCACAATATTACTATGGAATAAATCAAAATAAATAAATAAAAACTATATGAAGTGTTTAACTTTTCATAGGAAGTATTAGCGAAAAATAAATATTTAATGTAAACCGGCATTCATAAAACCAATATTATTAGAAGAATTAGTCTAAAACAAAACGTATCATACAGGTAGGCAGTTATAAGGAACATATACCTGGATTGTCTTATTTCATTGTTCTGATAGATGTGTTTGTCAATCCATTTTGTTTTTCACTTTCACATGAATAAAACATGAATAAAGACAAGCTTTTTACACAATTTGCTTTTGGATTAGACATACACTCATAATTGCAAATTCTGAGGAATTAAAACTGTAAATTTTGGATTCGCCGAGACACATTTCCTTTTGTATACCACAAACATTTGTAAATAATGCCTCAAGAACAGTCAGGTTATATTCCCTAGTGACAGTTTCAAGAATTAATCCCAACGATCATTCCGTTACTGAATCTGTATTCAATATATACACTGTACCAAAATGCTCACGTTTTGGAAAATTTGCTTTTTGCGGACAATAAAATAAGTTGTTTGCACTTGCTATGAGCAAAAGACCGTGAAAAGGATTATATTTTATTTGCTAATTTGTTTTTTCTGATGCTTGGACCTTCACAAAACTATTATATTTATGAATCTGAGATGAAATTTTAAATTTGGCCTGTTATCCCTATGATATGTGCCTTGGAACAATGGATAAGTTAAATTCCATAATTTAAATGACTTAATCACTCAGCAGAGAGAGAGAGAGAGAGAGAGAGAGAGAGAGAGAGAGAGAGAGAGATTCGTAAGTAAGTTAGTTTCTTCACAGAATAATAGAAACCACTTGCCAGTTTCTGACTGCAGTTGCAAGATATCTGAATAGAAAGTAATAGCTACTTTATGAGCATGCAAGACATTTGAATGCGAGTTATAGCCCCCAAGTACTATTCCTCAGAGAAGACATAAGAGTGCGTTTCAGAAATTGAAGCCACACAACTACAAGTTTGTTAGTTTGTGAAAAATTGGGTCATTAAGAGAAAATGGCGACCACCTGATGTACCTGTTGGTGATGAGTGGTCAGTGAGCAATCAAATTGTTATTCCTACGTCGTATATACAGGAAATTCATAGTCTAGCCCGTAAAACTCCTTAAGCTGGTCATTTTGGTGTTAGTAAGACTTCTCACAAGATCATGAATCATTTTTATTGGCCGAAAATTAAAAATGATGTTTGTAAGTACCAAAGATTTTGTCACACTTGTCAAAATGGTAGGAAATCTCAGTCAGAAGATATTTAAGGCACATCTGCAACCTATTCCTGCATCTGACCATTTGACAAGCCATTTCACAGAAATATGGTAGACTGTCGGTTCCTTACCTAATACCAAGTCAAGCAACCAATTCTTGTTGACCATAATGTGTGCGTCCTGAATATCTCCTTTGAAGAATATTAAAGCAAAAACTGTTCTAAAAGTTTAGGCAATGTTTTTAACCCTTGTTTGCCTCCCCAAATCTGTCCAGCAAATTTTATGTTTGACTATTTCCAAGAACTTATGCATGAATTAGATATCCAACACTTTAATTTTTCTGCCTATCACCTTGAAAGTCATGGGGCTAGCACAAAACTGTCCGAAAACACTCTCACCTACCCAGGATACATGTATACAATTATACTGAATCAAGCCTTAGAAAAGACAGTGATGAAAAAAATCCTACATTGTATAATTATCGAGTAAGATCAGGAGAGTTTTTTCCCCATGTTGGTAATTATCACCAAATGAAAGACCCCATGACTACCATAAAATAGCAAAAGACTGTCCCAAAACACCCTTAACTACCCAGGATACATGTAGGCAAATAAATAAAATCAAACCAAATAAAAAGACAATGATCAGTAAAATTCTACCCTGTATAATTATCGAGTAAGATTAGTAGAGTTTCTTCTCTTGTTGATACTTGCTGAATGAAAGACGCAAAGTGTGTCCCAAAATACGCATATCGACCCAGGATACATGTATACAATTATAATAATTTCATGAAATATGCAGTTTTGGTGCATATTTTCTCTCTCTCTCTCTCTCTCTCTCTCTCTCTCTCTCATCAAAGACAATTCACTAAACTACTTTTATATTGAAAAAAGCAGCACACTTAATAAGTCGGAATCATGTGTCATTACATTTACATTTCAAAAATTATTTTAAAGTTTTTTTTTTATAAATCTTTAATGTGACAAAGAGCAGCTGAATAATTAAAACCCTAGGGTGCTATATTTTATATTTTTAAAATTCTTGAACCAATTTAGTATTTTAATTGGTTTGATAATGGTAAGAATTGCAATAAATAAAAGTAAAACCTCCTGTAACATTATGTCTTTTGTGTCACTAATAGAGACAAAAGTTTAAAAGGATGCAAACCAGTTTTAAGGCTGTTTGTTTGTTTGTTTGTTTGTTTGTTTGTTTTAAATGCATTCAAAGGTCGAGGTTCTGTACATCAACAATGCAAATTAAGTATTGGTAAACAATCGTACACTAATTCTAATACTTCTAATCGCAAGTAAACATTTTTATCATGATACGAACATAATTTTCCACAATTTGATTATTTCGGCTTTTGCGACAATGTATGTTCCAAAATGAACAAGAAATCCTTTAGGAATGCTTAATTGTTTTAAATGTCGTTTTACCAATTAACTTTTTTATATGCTATTGATATTGCTCTGAAATGTATTATTTTCGCAGGATCTTTTGTACAATAGTATCACAGGAAAACATAGACGTCTGTAAGGTGCGTCAAAATGGGTGACGTACAATACGATTCTTACAACCAGGGGTCGTCGGATGAAAGCTCGTTAAGAAGAGTACGAGGGACTGTATCATTGTCATTTCTGATCCTTACTTTGCTAAAATAACTAATGTTTCCAAAGTAATGAGAGATATCACTAAGAAGTAGATTTCTTAAACGGTGAAAGTCAATACTTAAGTGCGTCAAAACTGATGTAGAAGAAGATGGACCACCCTGCTGCAGTGTATACGTGTTTGAATTCGTAAGGTGCAATAAATCACTTAGATCTTCGAAAAAGCACATGGTGTTAGAGAATGATTAAAACTTTGTTGCTAACACACACCTTAAAGAAGGGGACTGGAAAAAAGTTACAATGTTTATCGACACAAAATGAATGTCGTAAAGCTCAGTGGGGAGCATTAATTGTTTTTGGTAAAGGAAAAACTATAAATTTAGAGCGCCGTCTGTTGTCATAATGCCATGCTAATCTCTAGTATGCCATTATGACAACAGATGGCGACACGAGTTGGGCAACAAAGACGATACTGATAAAACTTGGTATTTACATTGTTGCAAGGCCAAATCTGTACGAAAACAGCAGTTGGAATGATATATTGTAATATGTCAAATTTCTAAACAGAATATACAAAACTTGTAATAACTGACATAGCGTTTGCCATACGACAAACTGCAGAATCGGTACAGTAGTTGGCAAATTGCAAGATACAATGACGCAGAAGGACGGTAGATTTAAGCACTTGCAAGCAGCCATTTACAGCTTGTATCTACGAAGAACAGAAAATTCACGAGTAGAATCCGGAATGTAGCACTTGCAAGCAGCCATTTACAATAATGCAGAAGGAAAGTAGCTCTTACAAACTGCCACGTACAATTTGCATCAATGAAGAATACAATATACATGGATAGAATTATAAAAGTAGCACTTGCAAGCAGCCATTTACAATAATGCATCCAGGAAGATTAGAAAATACACGCAAAGAATTATGGCAGTAATCCCCCTCCATACTGATGGGCGCGAATAGCGTAATTAACATTAAACGTCATGACGTTGCTAAAGGCGACCTCCGCAGTTACAGTTGTCATTTCCTATGTGTCAGTCACAGCCAACAGACTTGTCCCATCGGCTCTGATAACCTTTTTGCTGATTGTATTGAACATACTACACAAATGGATACAGTTTTAATACTGAATATTGCACCAGGCTGCCGTGTAAGATTTATGTTACGCAGTTCCTTTCCATTCTACTAAAAATACCGAGAAAGAAACTGTCATAGAAATACTAGCTTACATTAATAGGAGGGGTGTGTGGAAGTAACTAAAATAATAAAATGAAATAGAGACAAATAGTCATACATATAATTTTATTGTTACAAAAGGATATACAATTTATCAATTTAAAAAAAAAAAAAATTTCTTTTATACAATTTTATATAGTGCATTGGTATTAAGGCCATTAGGATACAAAGTATCTAATTTATGAATCCAATAAGTTTCTTTTATGATTCTGTTCATGTCTCCATGCACAATATCTATTGGCATGAAAGCAAAATCGAGTAGAGAGTGATTATTGGTATTAAAATGTGTTGAAATATTAGAGGAAAATATTATGATCCCAATTCTGGAAGTAAATAAATAACTTTGGGAAATGTATGTATCTATGTATGGCGTATATATGACACGTCAACACAATATTGGTTATGGAGGGCTAATTCACAGTTAAGTTGGTTAAATATAATACTAATATATAATAATATAATATAATATAATATAATATAATAATAGTATTATAATATAATAATAGTATAATAATATAATATAATAATAGTATAATAATATAATATAATAATAGTATCATATATAAATATATAAATGTAGTGCTAATTCACAGTTGAGTTAAAAAAGCAAAGGTTCAGAACTGCAAGAGAACTTTAGCAAGGTAGATCCTTCCAAATGTATGTAATATGTAAAAGCAAGGGACAAGCGACAAAAGGTGAAGAGAAGAAGAAGAAGAAGACGAAGACGAAGATCTTACAAAACGTTATATAAAATATTTGGTTCTGGTAAAGATTAATTTTGTAAAATGAAGGCACACAAACTTCAAGTTTTCATTTATAAAATGGAATCCAAACCCTACTCTGTGCATTAATTTAAATTCAATCATGTTACGACGTAATAACAGCATTTCACGCAAGGTCCCAGTTATTGCTGACCTATAAGAGAGTAAAAAAGCACGTGACAACTGAAGTTGTTCCTTTGCGTTTCTTATTTATTTATTTCTTGTTTCCAAAATGAGTATCTTTATGTCGACGATTACGATAAAGCAGAGATGATCAGTATTATAAATTAACGGTGTATATTGGCATACGGTATTGTACTGAAAATCGGATTAATGGTGAGTAATGGTAAATAGTGAAATAATGAAAATTCGACAGAATCCATTGCGACTGAAGTGATGGATCAATTCAACGGTCAGATTTACGGGTAATATTTATTGATATTCAATACCCTCGTGTGACCGAATTGACGATATTGAATTGTACCTTGTTTAGGAAAAAGGTTTATGATCTAAATTGTTCATAATTCTAAAAGACATTTTGCTTCCTCTTCAGTACAAGGTTGAGTTGTTTTCTTGATTGGCTGGAAATCTGGCGAAGTTGTCTTAAGATGACCTAGTCAAACAATCACAGGTCCGAGACATAAAGAACTCGCTTGAAAAGGATCAGAAGTATTTGGGTATGCAGAGAGAGAGAGAGAGAGAGAGAGAGAGAGAGAGAGAGAGAGAGAGA